>VMDO01036775.1:0-14843 GCA_007922755.1 Pedetes capensis
ACAAATCTCAGTTGAGATACATTAGTTCTTTTAAGAAGTGCTATTTATTTCCATATTTTATCACACTTGGCAATTTATCAATATTGTGATTTCATTGTGTGTATTTAACTTTATACTTTTGAATTTCCTTTTTGCTTTGTCTAATATTTTAATTGAGAGGCAGCATAATTTCTTCATTGTTTCCCAGAAAATCACATTCAGGATATTTTGAATTATAAAAATAATATTGTTGTGTATTGGAAAATAGAAGTAACAAAAGTAATATGTACTTAAAAATTTGCATTTAACTGAAAATAACATAGAAAGTATACTTTTCATACATTTTAACATATATTAATTTGCACAGATTGCTACTTTTGGACTATAAATAGATTGAAAATGAATAAACCTGAACCTGAAAATGAGTAAACCTAAAGCTTCACATAAAATTTGAGAAGTATATTTGAGAGCAAGTATATTTGAAAATTTAAGTTTGAATAAATCATCATAAATGTAATGGTCACTAGACATATCTGAATCCTTATTCTTTAAAAAAAACATCAAACCACCAAGCAAACGGAGACCAGTTTTCTAAGATCATAAATAATGGCAGTGTTTTCAGAGGTTGTGCCCAGTTTTAAGACTTTGAGATCATACAATCAGTCATTTTCTGCAATAAATCCTGTGAGTGACTGGGAAATGATAGCTCCATATCCCTTAGAGACCTATGGTATTGAGACTTCAGAAAAACTAAAAGCCAAGGCTTGGGTTCTTGACTTGGTGCCAAATACTCTCTGGTGAGTTAGCATGAAGAATGCAACACCTTGGTTTTCCTTATGTGATGACCACAAGTCTAATCTCATAGATGGAAGGCATTTCTGAAACTCATTCTTAGGGATCTAAACATGACAATCTCTTGTCACACTAGAGGCCTTAGTCTCATTTGTTTAGAAGTTGAGGCTTCTCCCAGTTTAGGAACAAATCTCTGAGGGGTTTTTTTTTGTGTGTGTGTGTGTGTGTGTGTGTGAATTATCTACAAAAGATTTTATTCTTTGTTTCAGGCCCAAGTGTGCATTTCTTTCATCTTCTATTATGACTCATAGTAACTTTCTAAAAGAAAAGCTTTTGAAGTAAACTGATCATAAAATTCCAAGAAGCTTTCACTGGATATGTTTATAGTTTTCTTGCCCTCCAAACAGAGACCCCTAGCTTACCCAAATACGTAGAGTTAACCTTGACAATTCTCTAAACATTTCATGTCCTCCATTAAATTCTCACTTCCCATTATCAGCTGCCCATTCTATTATGCTCTGTATACAGGACATTAGAAGTAAGTAAAAGGTTAAAGCATTCTCAGGCTACAGTGCATAGTTTATCTGCTCTTACTGGCCAACAATTACCTAAAATCTTTTCTTCAAAAGACTCATCACTTATAAACTTTCACCCCAAGCACTTTCATTTCATTTTAAACATTTATAATAGAGAGAAAATCTGAAAAGAACTGTCTCAATGGAAAATCGCTCAGAGTTATATTTCTGAAAATGGAAAAGTAATCTTCCTCTTTACTATAAAGACACGTAATTGTAGATAGAATCAGGAAGATAAGGTAACTTAGGTTGGAGCACAGATGACTACAGACATAAGAAAGAAGGCATATCCTAGCTTTGAAAATCAAGATGAAAACTTTTGCAGAATTAAAACCTAAATTATGAGCAAGATAACAGGTACCAATCTGTTGGGTTCTGTGAGCACTTTGGAGACCAGGAGTTCTGCTACTGTTATTTCCAAGAAAAAACACTTCTCACTCTTAAGGGATTTATATCAAAACATAAACTTTGGATGAAAGAAGAAAAATGTCTATTGTTTATAACCATCTGAAGCTATGGCCTGTGGGATCTTCTGAATGAGGGAGGTGAGAAGACGGAAATAAAACCTAGAGAATGAGAGTCTGCTAAGACAATCTATTGGTCAAGGTTTTCCAGGGAACTAGAGCCAATAGGAGAAAAGAGATTTCAAAGAATAGGCTTTTGTTATAGTAAGAGCTGGCAAGTGAAAAAAAATCTATTTGAATCTATCCAACAGGTTATAAGGGTGAAAACGTTTGGCAGCAGTCAGTGCTGAGATCCTCAGACAATTAATTTCTGAGAAATTTCAGCTTCCTTTATCAGGCTTTCTTTTCTGCTATTATTTTATTTTATTAATTTAAATTCATTTAATTTTTTGAGACAGGTCTCTCTGTGTAGCCCAGGCTGGCTTACTTTTAACTGATTGCATGAGGTTCACCCATATTATCAATAATCCCTCTACTTAGGATCACTTGTCTGTAGATTTTGATCATATCTCTCAAACACTCCAGAGTAACACCTAGATTTGTGTTTGGATTCCAGATTACTAAAGCTTAATCAAGTTAACACATAAAGCATCATCACCTTTTACATCTTTACTAGATCTATGCTATTTAAAATGTCATTTGTACTGTCACAAATTGCTAATAAAAAAATTAAAAGGTTAACAATCTAACAATTGAATAATCATAAATTAATTTGGATAAATAGTTTAAAATATTTCAAATATAAATTTAATAGTGTCAAATATTTAATCAACTTCCAAACATATGACATCTCTTTGACACAATTCTATTTAGAGATAGAAAGAGTGAAAAGGTACAGTATATGCAAACAGAAGATCAGAGGTTTAAAAATCCTGACACGAGACTTGAAAAGAATTTATAATCAATGTGGCTTTTTGCCAGAAAAGGAAAATGCAATGTTGATTTAAAATAGGAAACACTATCAATGGCATCTTTCCTACTAGCAATTTAAATGTAAAAAAAAACCATGCTGTAGATTAGTCATGGATTTCTAGAAATTCATATAAGTGGTATCATATGAACTTTAAAAAATAAATCTGGCTTCTTCAATTCAGCATAATATTTGTGAGATTCTTATAGTAATAGTTTGTTACCCTTTATTTCTGGGTAGTATTCCATAGTATGAAATCCAAATTTTGTTTACCTATTCTTTTGTTAATGGAGCGATTGTTTACAATTTTGGAGCTAGGATGTTTTCAGTTGTTTCCAGTTTGAGTGAGTAGGAACAAGCTACATGAACATATTTAATTTTATGAGAAAAGGCCAGATCAACTTCCATTATGGTTATGGAGATATACATATATGCCAAAAATATCAGGTGTGAGAGAACAAAAGAAATTAAACATGTCTTCAAGGTTGTAGAGAAGAATGGCTTTGCCATTTATTTATTTGTACAGAGGTTTTGGGGAAAAGATTTCTATCTCGGTACTAACAAGATGAAGTTTAAAATTCCTGATATTCAAGTAGAGATCCAAAAGAAGCAGTGAGACATATGTCAGTCGAAGTCAAAGGAGAGGTCAAGCAGGAGACACAGAACCATCATAATGATTTACTGAGTGACATATTCAAATAACGTGTATTTTACTGATTGAGCACTACATGTGCCATGTCCTTCTGGGTACAAATGGACGATATCCTTAGGCAAAAATCTGCTCTTGCAAGACCCAGTATCAATAGCCTGGGAGACTGGACCTCCATATGTAAGTCAGTTTGTAGTACAGTGGAGGCGTATGTGTTGCTGTGATACTGGTGCTGTGCCATTTGTATTACAGATACCAGCAGAGTCATTCATGGTGGACAAGTTATAGCTAAGCTTCCAGACTAAGATAGACTAGGTAGTAGGACCTGACAACCTACACTGGAAACAATCAGCCATTTAAATCCCTATGAATAACAGAGAAACACTGTCAGATATACTGCCAGAAATTGAGCACCCCAGATTGAGATCACTCAAAACATGACTTGGGAAGAGTTTCCTCCTCAAAGTAGAGTGTATCTTAATGATGAAAATGGAGTGAAGCACAAGAATCTCCATTTTCTGATGTGGCATGACTCAAAATGAGGAAGAACAACCACGAACACCCATTAATAACTGGAACATGGAATATACGTAGTGTGAATCTAGGAAAATTAAAAATCATTAAGAGGGAAATGAAGCACATAAACATTGACATTATAGGCATCATTGAGCTAAAACAGACTGGCATGGGCCACTTTGAATCAGACAATCATATGGTTTACTATGCTGGAAATGACAAATTAAAGAGAAATGGGGTTGTGTTCATCATTTAAAAGACATCACAGGATCTGTCCTGAAGTACAATGTTATCACTGATAGAATAACTTCCATATGCCTAGAAGGAAAGCCAATTAATATGACTATTATTCAAATTTATGTACCTACCAGTAAGGCCACAAATGAAGACAGGGAAGATATCTACCAGCTTCTGCAGTCTGAAATAGATTGAACCTGCAGTCAGGACCTACTGATTATTACCAGTGACTGGAATGCAAAAGTTGGAAACAAAGAAGAAGGGTCATTAGTCAACAAATATGGCCTTGGCTACAGAAACAATGCTAGAGCTTGCATGATAGAATTTTGTCAGACCAATGACCTTTTCATTACAAATACATTTTTTTTACCAACATAAACAGCAACTATACACAAGAACTTAACCAGATGGAACATACAGGAACCAAATTGACTACATTCATGGAAAGAGATAATGGAAAAGCTCAACATCAAATATCAGAATAAGACCAGGTACAGATTGTGGATCACATCATCAACTGCTCATATGTAGGTCCAAACTGGTGAACTGAAAAAAAGAACAAGTATACAAGAGCCAACATATGACCATGAGTATATCCCACCTGAGATCAATGACCACCTCAATAACAGGTTTAACGCATTAGACACTAATGATAGAAGATCACATGAGTTGTGGCATGACATTATAGACATTATTCATGAGGAAAGCAAATGTTATTAAAAAGAGAGGGAAAATAGAAAATACCAATTTACATGTCAAAAGAGATGCTGAAACTTCCCCATGAACATCCAGCAGCTAAAGTAAAAGGAAGATACAAAGTTAAGGAAATAAACAGAAGATTTCAAAGGGGAGCTGGAGAAGAAAAAGTCAAATATTTTAGTGACATGTGCAAAGAGCTGGATATAGAAAATCAAAAGGGAAGAACATGCTCTGTTTTTCTCAAGTTTAAAGAATTGAAGAAAAAAATCAACCGTTGAGTGACAATAATGAAAGATTCTACAGGGAAAACACTAAACGATGCAAGAAACATCAAAAGAAGAAGGAAAGAATACACAGTATACAAAAAAGAATTGGTAGATGACCAACCATATCAAGAGGTTGCATATGATTAGGAGCCAATGCTATTGAAGGACAAAGTGGAAACTGCCTTGAAGGAATTGCTGAAACAGAAGTCTCCAGGAAGAGATGGAAAACCAATAGAGATGTTTCAACAAACAGATGCAGCACTGGAGGTGCTAACATGTGTATGCCAAGAGATTTAGAAAATAGCTACCTGGCCAACTGACTGGAAGAGATCTATATCTGGGTTTATTCCCAAGAAAGAGGATCCAACTGAATGTAGAAACTAGCAAACAATATTAATCATATCACATGCAAGCAAAATTTTACAAAACGTTACTCAAAAGCACCTGCAGCAGTATATTTACTGGGAACTACCAAAAAATCAAGCCAGATTCATAAGAGGGTGTGAAACCAGGGATATCATTGCTGATGTCAGATGGATATTAGCCAAACCGAGAGAACAGAAATAAGTTGTCTATCTACATTTTATCAACTACACAAAGGCATTTGCCTGCGTATCATAACAAATTATGTGTAACACTGCTGAGAATGGGGACACCAGAGCACTTAATTGTACGCATGAGGAACCTGTACATGGACGAAGAAATAGTCATTCAAATAGAACAAGGAAACATTACCAGGTTTAAAGTCAAAAAGGTGTATATCAGAGCTGTATATTTTTACCATACCTCTTCAATTTCTATGCTCAGCAAATAATCTGAGAAGCTGGGCTTTCTGAAGAAGAATGCAGCATCATGATTGGAAGAAGACTCATTAGGAACCTGCATTATGCAGATGGCATGTCTCTGCATGCTGAAAGTGAAAACAATTTTACATATTTACTGATGAAGACCAAAGAACACAGCCTTCAGTATGGATTGAGACTCAACATCAACAAAATAAAATTCTTACAACTTCATCAGTAAGCAATTTCATAATAAATGGAGAAAAGTCTGAGATTGTCCAAGATTTTGTTTTACTTGGTTCTGAAATCAACACCCACTGAAGTAGCAGTCAAGAAATCATAAGACATATTTCCTTGGGGAAAGATGTGACAGAAGAGTTCTTTAAAGTATTGAAAATTAAATACATCACATTAAAAATGAAAATGTGCTTGGCTCATGCCATTTTATTTTCAGTTGCATCACATGCTTGTAAAAGTTGGACATTGAATAAGGGAGACAGTAGAAGAATTGATACTTGTGAATTATGGTGCTGGAGATGAGTTTTGAATATACCATAGACTGCCATAAAAACCAAAGGATGTTTCCTACAAGTAGTGCAACCAGAGTGCTCCTTAGATACAAAGTTGGCTAGACTGTGTCTTATGTATTTTGAACATGTAGTCAGGAGGGACCAATCCCTGGAGAAGGACAGGTCAATAAAAAAAGGAAGACCCTCAAGTAGATGAATTGGCACCAAATATCTGCAACAATGGGTTTAAACCTAAAAAAAAAAATCATGTGCCTGACAGAATCAGGGAATGTTTCATTCTATTGTACATAGGATTGCCATGAGTCAGACTGGATTTGACAGTATCTAACAGCAACAACAAGGATGCTGGAAGAGAGTATATAGGAAAGAAAATGTGTTGAAGGATTGAGCTGAAGGACAATCCATTGATTAATGATATGCTGTTAGAGGCTATCTAGTTGGGTCAGACTCACAGCAAGCCTATAAACAACAGAAAGAAGCCTTCCCCGACAATATACCACTCACCTAATCTTTTTTATTCTTAAGCCCATTGTTGCAGTCTGTGTCATTCCATGTAGTTGAGAATCTTCCTTGTATTAATTGACTGACTACTCTACCAAATATTATGTCCTTTTCCAAAGATCAGTACCTCCTAACAACATGTACAAAATACCTAACATTCAGTATAGTCATCTTTGTTTCCAAGGAACCGTCTGGTTGCAGTTGTCGTAGGATAAATCTGCTGATTCTTTTGGCAGCCCATAGAATATTCAATATTTGTCTGCAATGCCATAATACAAAAGCTTCATTCTTCACCAGTCTCCCTTATTCAACGTCCAGCTTTCATAAGCATGTGATGTGACTCAAAAAATCACAGCATGAATCAGGTACACCTTTGCTTCCACGTGTTCCCTTTCCTATTCGATACTTTAAAGAAGTCTTTTGCCACAACTTTTCCAATATAATGTGTCTTTGTGATTTCTTTATTGCTGTTTCCATGGATGTTGATGTAGAACCAAGTAAAACAAAGTCTTGGATAACTTCACTCTTTTCTCTATTTATCATGAAGTTGCTTACTGACCCAGTTGGAAGGATTTTTGTTTGGTTGATGTTGAGGCAAAGTCCATACTGAAGGCCATGTTCACTGAACTCCATCAATAAATGTTTCAAACACTTTTCACTTTCAACAAGCAAAATTTTGTCATCAGCATAAAACAGATTGTTAATGAGTCTTCCTCCAATCATGATTCTGCATTCTTCTTCATAAAGTCCAGGTTCTCAGATTATTTGCTCAGCATGGAAATTGAATAGTTACTGTGGAAGGATACAACCCTAATGCATACTTTGCTTGATTTTAAAACAGGCAGTGTTTTCTTTTTCAATTCAAACTATTGCCTCCTGGTCCATGTACAGTTTCCTCATGAATACAATTGAGAGCTCTGGTATTGCCATTCTTAGCAGTGTTATCCATAATTTGTTGTGATTCTCACAGTCAAATCCCTTTGCATAGTCAACAGAACATAAGTAGATATTGCTCTGATATTCTCTACTTTCAGCTAATATCCATCTGGCATCAGTGATCATGTTCCTTTGCTTTAAATCTGGCTGCATTTTCCATCAGTCCCCTGTCTATATGATGCCATAATTGCTTTTGAATTATATTTAGCAAATTTTTACTTGTCAGAGATATTAATGGTATTGTTGATTATTTCCATTTTCAATTAGATCACTTGTCTTGGGAATAGTCACAAATATGGATCTCCTCCAGTCTACTGGCCAGGTAGCTCTTTTACAAATCTCTAGGAATAAACAATTGAGCACCTCCAGTGCTGCCTCTGTTTGTTGAAACATCTCAATTGGTATTCCATAAATTCATGAAACCTTGTGTTTCTCTTATTCCTCAAGGTAGCTTCACTTCTTCCTTTAGTAACATTGGTTGCTGATCCTATGCAACCTCTTGATATGGTTGATCATTGACCAATTGCTTTTGGTGTAATGATTGTGTGTATTCCTTCCTTCTTTTTTGATGTTTCTTGCATCATTTAATATTTTCTGTAGTATCCTTCACTATTGCTACTGGAGGCTCAAATATTTTCTTCAACTCTTTAAGCTTGAGAAACACAGATTGTGTTCTTCCTTTCTGGTTTTCTATCTCTCTCTCCACATGCCATTAAAATATTTGATTATGTCTTCTTGAGCTGTCCTCTGAAATCTTCTGTTCAATTATTTCACTTTGCCCTATTTTCCTTTTACTTTAGTTGTTGGACCTTCAAGGGCAAGTTTCAGAGTCTCCTTTGACATATAATTTGGTCTTTGTTTTATTTCCTATCTTTTTAATAATGTTTTGCTTTCCTTATAAATGATCCCTTTGATGTCTTGCCACAAGTCATCTGGTCTTCAATCAATAGCATCTAACACATCAAATCTGTTATTTAAAAGGTTTCTGGCCAGGCACTGTGGTATATGCCTGTAATCCCAGAGGCTTGGGAGGCAGAGGCAGGAGGATCACAAGTTCAAGACCAGAGGTAGTCTGCATAATTTAGTGAGGCCTGTCTCAAAAAGTAAAAAAATAAAAAAAATAAAAAAATAAAAAATAAAAAATAAAAGATAGGATGGAGGCATCAGCTCAGTGGTCCAGCATTTGGAAAGCATGCAGTGAAAGGTCATAGGTTCAACCCCCAGTATTGAAAAAAAAAAAAAGTCTCTGAACTCGTGTGGTATATACTCACTGTCATACATTGGCTCTCATACACTTGTTCTATTTTTCTTCAGTTTCAATTTGAATCTGCCTATGAGCATTTGATGGTTGATCCACAATTAGCACCTGGTGGTTAAGGAGGCAAAATAAATAAATAAATAAATAAATAAATAAATAAAATAAAATAAAATAAAATAAAATATAAAGAAAAGAAAAGGAAAAGGAAATACGGGAATACATTGTACTCTGAAGCCCAGCATAGTCAGATGTATAATTGACATGTTTAAACATCTTTCTTTAAATTCATGGCTTTTTTTGTGGACTTTTGGAGCTCCTCTCACTAAAGGGATAAAGAACATTTCTTTCTGCCTTGGATCTGGTTTGGCCAGTAGAACAGAGGAAAAGAGTCAAGAATCCAATCTTATACATAACCCTTACTAGGATTTTTATATTCACTTAGATGCATTTTCCTTTGATAGGAGAGCATGTTTGGATTGGCTTGCTTATGGCCAGATGAAAAAGGTGTAAAGCAAAAATTCTCACTCTCCATCTTCACATGACCTTTCACTGTTTGTCACTGTGTTCTCTTTTCCATATTCTTGTATGAATACAAGTCATAGGAATTAGGACTCTGAATAAACAATATCATTATGAGTTCACTTTCATAGAAATCCAGAGACAGGACTTGTGTATAGCATACTATAATGTATTAGTGATGTCATTTCCTGTCCACTTAAATATTCTTTACTCAAAGGAAAGAGCCACATTTTCTCATGTTTTGATATTGTATCCAGGGAAATACCTTGAAGTAATAAATATTTGATAAAAAGTTGCCAAGTATAGTATTCAAGGAAATGGCAGAGTCCCTTTGTAAGTAATAGTTTATACTTTAAAAATCAGGAATTTGCATTGTCTTACATTGACATATTAAATTTGCTATTTTAAAATCACCCAAATGGTATCTTCTGCCCTCATGTTCTGAAAAGTTGCATTTTCCTCTCTCATCCTCAATCTTTTGCTGCAGATAAAAAAAGCCCCATTGAGGTCAGGTATGGTCTTTGTTATGAAAAGAAATAATAAATTGAAATAATTACCTAAAATTTCTAATGATGCTTTGCCCTTCTATCATCAGACTAAGAGTAATCATCAGTCCATACAACAAAGAACCAACCATCATGGTGTCTCTTTCATTAAACTTTCTTTGTCCCAAAAGATATTGCTCACTGTGCTCTGTTGATTTATTTCCTCCCTCTTTTGAAAAGTTCTGTTTCATTTCATAAAAGATAATAGTGAGTTTTCTGTAACATGCTGTTCCTGTTGTTAGGTAATTATTCTGTCTGGAAAAAATATATTATAATAGATTTTTCACAAAAGAGCTATTCAGCCCATTGTGTTTTACTATGGAAATCAACAGTCTCAGGAAAATGGGAAATTTAAGGCAGAAATGACTACTTTTCTATTACCCTAGTTCTCTGCTCTATTTTTACTATATCTCAGAAATCTAGCACATGAAATCAGCTATGAAAGAAAATTCCAAAGTTTTATGAACTCTTTCAGTCCACTACAAGTTAAGCAAAATGAGCAATGATGTAATAAAATTCTTTAAACAAACTGCATCCCTTAATGCAATGTATGGTCATCTTCTTGTCTAAGATGAAGCGATTCATATCATAGAAGTTATCAAAAATGTGTTTCATCACTATAAAATAAGAAAAAATTAAAAACAGTACAAAACAATTGTTTTTCCAGCCCTTGCATATTTTCATTTCAATTAAGTTAATATACCAACTCAATTCTATAATATCATGTACAAATATATATCTTCTAATATGGATATCTTTGTATATCTATTTACTTTAAAGATTATATATTGTTTATGATATTTTACAGTGATAGTAAATATTAGAGACAGGTTCTTACCTGCTTTAAAATGTATTATAGGTAATAAATCAAAATTTGCAATTTGAACTACATAAGTGCATAGGTTGAGAGTACATAAATATTCTAACTTTCTTTTCAAAATTTTTATATTAAAATAACAGTAGTCTACAAGAAGTTGCAAAGTTAACAAAGTAAGTTTCTACATACCATTATCAAGGTACTATCAGTGATATACCCATGCTAGTACCAGTATGTCCAGTATATCCAGTACTATCCAGGTACATCCATCATACTATCTTCCTTATCTTGGTACATATTTTTTTGTACATTGTCAAAGACAGGAAATTAACATTTGTAAAGTACTATTAACTATATTACAGATCTTATTTTGATTTTAGCAGCTTTTATATAATTTTTAGTATATGAATCTTAGAAATTTTTTTATCATGAATATAGATTTCTATAATACCACAGAATCAGCATGTAGAAATGTTTCACTATCACAAAGAAATTTCTTCAAGCTGCCCCTTAGGAAAAGCTTCTCTTAACTCTGACCCCTGGTAACTGCTAAACTGATATCTCTAAAATTTTATCTTAAGACTATGATATAAATGGAATTATTCTGCATATGATCTTCAACACTGGCTTTTTCCACTCAGTGAAATGTTTTTGAGATCCTGCAAAATTGTTGTGTGCATGAAGAGTTGTGCCTTTTATTGCAGAATACTATTCCATTGTGTGGTTATACCACACCTTATTAAACCATGCATCCATTAAAGGGCATTTATCTTATTTCCTATTTTTGGAAATTATAACTAGAAATACAAAGAATGTTACTGTCCAGATTTTGTACAAACAAAAATTGTTTTCTACTAAACTAAATATCCACAAGTATGATCGCTAGGTTTTATGTTAAACTTTATAAGAAAATATCAAACTTTTTTTCTTACTAAACTATATGCTTAGTTTTTAAGTGAATAGCAAATAAGTACCGCTTTGCATTTCTACCAGCAATAAAAGGCCATAACACACATCTTCACCAGTAATTGATATTGTCTACATACTTGTATATTTAATTTTAGCTGTAAAATATGTTTGTAGAGTTATTTTATTGCATATTTAATTTGAATTATCATAATGGCCAATGATTTTAAAAATATTTTCATAGGATCATATATATATATATTTATATATAATACATACATGTATGTGTGTATATATGTATATATGTGTATATATGTGTATTTATAAGTATATATACATACATACATGTATGCATGTCATATATATGTATATATATCCTCTATAGTAGTGGTTTCTTTTTTTATTTTTTGGCCCATTTTCTTACTATTGAGTATACAGAACACTTGATATATTTTGTTTTGAAGTATTTGCCAGATATATGAATCAAACACATTTGTCCCCAGTTGTTATTACTTTTGATGTCTACTGCATAGAACCTTAACTTAGTATGTGTATTTTAATTGTTTAATTCTCATCTGTGCTTTTCCATGTATGTGTACACCATCTTTAGAATCACAATAAGGCAATATAAAACAACTTACAAAAACTAAAGGACAGGCTTAGGATCTTAAAAATATTTGACAATTTATCAATTTATTTATATAACACACTTTCAAGAGAACTTAAGCATATTGGCTAGTTGTAGCGTTATTTTTTATGTATGCATGTTATGTTTTGTCCTTTAACAGTTAACTTGTTTAGCTTACTGGTTTAAAGTATTAAGAACATTTGAAAAGAATTTTTTTCTAAAAGAAAATGCAATTTTCCTCTGAGAAATTATTTTAAGAGACTGTGTCACATATATAATTATAACATAAACTAACACTGTTTAATTTATTCAGCATCACCCCAAAGAGATAATTTTGAGGGAAATATACCATATAAAGGTGCCCTTAGGGGGACCATAGTCAAACACACTTTACTTTGAGGGAGACTTCTTTAATGAAAACACACAAATTATGCTGTACTTGAAAATTTCAAACCTTTTGAGGAACTATTATATTTGAAAGGGGACAACTGAAGAATAAAGCCAAGGTGGTTATTAAGGGGAAGATTTAGGATGTGGTTGATTACTGCTTGTCCTAATTACAGAAGCAGGACATTTGAAGAGCAATCAATAGATCCAGAATAATGAAATCATTGTGCCTATATACACAGTAACGATGATTAAATGCGAACAAAATTCCCTAATTTTGTATGCCATCATTTAATTTTTAAAGTAAAAAAATGTGTAAGCATGATGTAAAAGTAACATATAATTACATTGTTGATAATGGGAATTGTTTGAATGTCGTTTATAACTCATGTTTTCTTCTCCAACGTTGTATAATTTTAGACACAAGAAGATCCCAGAGATCATCCAAATCAAACCAAGAGCAGAAGATTCATATTTATAGGAGAAGTGAAGACTTTGATCATATTAAAATGATTACTGTATGTAGAATAATGGACTGCAGCAGAGGTGTCAAAAGGACCTGAGTAAGTTCCTTAATTTACCTGGGCCTCAATTAATTCATCTGTAAGGCAATGTAGTTTGGCAGTATCCTCTGGGCTGGACGTGACTATCATCATCTTAAAGCAAGCACCTGTAGTGACTTCTGGACGACTTTGGGCCACAGTCATGGTAAGGAACTCAACTAAACATCTGACAGTTGGTCTCATTATGGTAGAGGCCACAAGATTGGACCAGTTGAGGTTCCCTGGTGGAGGGAGGAGAGTGGGTCACAAAGCCCTTGTGAGATATTTTCTCAGCCCCCTGCACCTCCCACCACTATAGACCAGGGATACAATTGGCTGGGGGTAAGACTTGGCAGTGGTGCAGCTGCCCAGGAGTCACCCATGGGACTCTTTGGTGAGGCTGTCAGGGAGTCACTCTTCCTCTTGTAAGTAGCCCCAATACTGAGAGGGATTCTTTGGAGGGAATTTGTTGGTGCAGCTTCTAATAGGTCTCCTCAACAGGAATTCTGGAAGGATTCTCCCAGTGATATAGCTGCCTATAAATGCTGTGTGTGATTCATCCACCCTTCAATCCACCCTCAAATAAGGTCACATTTCACCAATTTAGACATTACAAGATCGTTCCTTTGTTCTTTCTGGATATTCCCTTTATGCCACCCCAGGAAAAATAGTTTTCACACTAAGGAAGAATAATAATACTATACTTTTAGGGTTCTTATGAACTATATAAGATTATATAAGTTAGTATATGGAAAATATTTAGAAGAGAAACTGGCATAAAAGAGTACCATATACAAATTATTGGATTCTGGGCATGGTGATGCACACTTTTAATCACAGCACTCAGGAGGCTGAGGCAGGAGGATCGAATATCTGAGGCCAGCCTAGGTTACATGGCAAGACTACCTAAAAAATAGAATGAAATAAAATGAAAACATTATTGGAATATCACTATTATTTCAAATCATATCAACGCAGCAGATTTATTTGCCAGAACATTTAGTTGACCAGGAATGTCATCCATTATTTCTATCAAGAGAATATAGCAATGTTTTCAATCAATTGCTTTAAGATTCTTTTTACAGAAAATGAATTGGGAAACTGAATAAGTATTTTACCAATGTTGCAGAAAAAGAAATTCAAGAATAGACCTTTATAATTTTATATTTAAAATTTGCACCATGTCTCCATACAACATTAATAGGAATAAGAAAACATTAATAGGAACACTGGGAAAAGAAGGATCTCAGGACAGGCAGTCAGAAACTGACTGTACTGCTATTAAGAAATTGTAGGGACAGACAGGTGCAGTGATGCACACCTTTAATCCCAGTGACTCAGTGGGCAGAAGAGAGAATATTGCAAATTAGAGGCCAGAGGCAGCCTGTGTAATTTAGAGAGACAC
>VMDO01036776.1:0-14852 GCA_007922755.1 Pedetes capensis
ATTGCCCATTAGGAAAGCAGCTTAGTATTTCCTCGAAGGTCTAAAAATAGAAATACCATATAAGAGCTAGGGGTGTAACTCACTGATGGAGAGCTTGCCTAGCATGCACATGTTCCGAGGTTCAATCTCTAGCAATGGAAAAGGGAAGGGAAAGGAAGGGAGGGAAGGAAAGGGGAAAAGAGGTAGAGGAGGTCCAGCTATTCCATCCTCAAGTATGTATTCAAAAGAACTGAAAGTAGGTACTCAACTGGATATTTGTACACCCATGTTCATAGCAGGATTATTCAAATAGACAAAAGGTATGAACAACTCAAATGTCTACCAGAGGATGAATGGATAACCAAAATGCACTACATACATACAATGGAATATTATTTAGTTTTAAAAAGGAAGGAAATACTGACACATGGTACAGCATGGATGGAACTTCAAGATGTTATTTAAATGGAATAAGTCAGTCACCAATGGCCACATATTCTGATTCTACTTATATGAAGTAGCTGTAACATTGAAATTCATGGATGGAAAGTAGAATTGTGGTTTCCAGGAGTAGGAGAGGAGAATAGAGAATTACTGTTTTATGAATATGAAGTTTCTGTTTGAGATGATGAAAAGTTCTAGAAATAGTGATGAGGATTACACAACATTGTAAATACACTTAGCCACACTGAATTATACACTTAAATTGGTTAAAATGGTAAATTTAATGTTATGTGTATTTTTGCCACAATTTTTAAAAAGTCCTCTCTTATCACACTTTTAATTTTAACTGTCTGGATTTAATTTCTTTCATTATAAGCAACCCCACAGTCTGAGAAGTCAACTTGGGCCTTGGAATCAGGGAGACTTAGGTTCTACTCCTTCCTCTGCTACTAACCGTGTGACCTTTGACCCATGACTAAATCTTTTTGAGCTCTATTTTTCTCATTTGTAAAATGGATTTTCAGTTTTTAAAGAGTAAGAATCCCTGCTCTGGGCAAACTTTAATCAGAAAAAATTTCTTATGTGTAACCCAAATAGATAAAATGTGTAAAGATAGTAAAATAGTTCTCGAGATAAAGTTCTCTAGATAAATAGTTCTCTAGCTAAATTTTGTGTGTATGGTGAGGAAGAAGTGCAAGGAGTGGGGATTGATGGAGATCAAGTCCCATTAACCCTACCTCTACCCTCAAGTCGCTTCCTTGAAGCCCTCCAGAACAGATAATACCATTCTTTGAAAAGAACTGGGCTGGATGTGCTTTAATACCCTTTCTGGCTCCAATATTCTATGATTATTTGCCTTAGAGAATTTGTAATCACTGGATTATTGAAATACTACTATTAGGAACAATCTTCCAGGGTGGAAATGTGTGGAAGTACGTAGTAAACAGAAAATATCAAAAATGGGAACTATAATTTTTATGGTTATATCCTATTTAATCCTAAATGTGGTAAAGTAGAAAGAACATTTGACAGGGAAATGAGACTATCCAAATCCCTTCCTAGAGTAGCACTCAGAGATATAGCTGGATGCAAGTTAATACTAAAAAAGAAACACAAGCAGTTCAGACTGATCACTAGATGGCAGCAGCAGAAATAGTTTGACAAGCAGGAACAAGAGGACCAGATGCCCCTGCCCACCTTTTTCTCCCTTTTTAAGGTACAAGTTCTCACCTTCTTTTCATACAACACAATATTCATTATTAGAAAGTTCATTAGATTAATTTTGAGATCTAAAAATTTCATTTTCCAGCAAAGCTAATAACCCCTCCCTATTTTTATAATTAGCCTGCAGCCATACCACCCTGGCATCCAATCTTGTCAGATCTCAAAAACTAAGCAGGGTCAGGCCTGGTTAGTCCTTGGATGGGAGACCACCTGGGAACAACAGGTGCTGTAGACTTGGGAGAAGGACATGGCAACCCACTCCCAAAACACAATCATCCATCAAAAGCCCTATGAATAGCAGAGAAGCACTGACAATAGTGTCAGGCACAGTTTTGGGTAGTGTTTCATCTGTTGTACATAGTGTTGGACCCAACTCAACAGCACCCAACAGCAACAAATGAAGAAACAAATGAAAGCAGGAACTAAAACATAGGTCCAAAATTCTGGAAGTAAAACTGATGCTAAGACTCTGCTACTTTCCAGCTTGATAAAATCTGTATCACAATACCATCAGTATTTGTGGCACTTAAAGATGAAGTTAGCTGGGTGTGATGGTGCATGCCATGATCCAGCCAATTTGGGAAGCTGAGAAAGAAGAATCCAAGGTCAAGGCTAGAGGCAGCCTATATGACTTAGCAAGACTCTATCTCAAAATAAAAAATAAGCATGGGGTTGGAGGTGGCAGCTCAGTGGTAGACTACTTGCATAGCATGCACAAGGCCCTGGCCTCAATCCCCCCATACTGCAACAGTAAATTAATAAATTAATTAATGAAGATGAAGTTAATTGAACTGTCCATATCTGAATGGAAAGGAGTAATGGATTGAGACTAATATCTACCAGACTAGTACATGTATTAGTTAGACATGAAACTGATGGTTGGACAGAGGATTTTGAAATGCTTGCATATTCATTTTTCCCTTTCTCAGTACAGGTTGCAATAGTGTTTTTCAAATAAAGCTAAGCTTGCAGGTTAGCTTTGTTCTGTTTTCTTCCTAATGTTTGTTGACTGCCTACTATATTTATGTGAAGTGATAAGCCATAAATCATCATTGGGGAGCTTATGCCTAATGAAAAGGACAGAAGATATTTATACTGCAATAAGATATATTAAATGTAAATGCAGTGTATTATGAAAGCAACTCATCTAACTAACAGGAGATAATAAGAAAGGAAATTATATTTAGGCAGAAGAGTAAGATAAAAGGCATTTTTTAAGAGAACATGTTTGGGAAATTGCAAATAACTTGGTGTTCCTTGTGTATTATGGAAGCTAGAGAAGGGAAATGTAGTGTGACAAAAAGATGAGGCTGGATGATAGGTAGAGGCCAGATGTTGAAAGACTGGGTAACAAATGGAACTATATCTTGTAAACAATGGCTCAATGTTATTTAAGCAAAACAGTGACCTCAGATTTTAGAAAGATTACTCACTATAGTATGGAAGTTGGATTTGGTAGTGAAAAGAAGATTCAATAGGACAGGCAGAAGAACCAGTTAAGAGGATGTTACCAAACTCCAAGTGAAAGATGAAAGTGACTTGTCTCTGTTAGAGCAGTGCCACTGAAGTGGAGAAAAGGAAATGAATCTAGAGATATAGAAACAGTCAGTCTTGGTGGTTTATTGAATGTGAAAGCTTTGAGAGAAGGAAGCCGTTATGAATATTGGCCTGTGCAGCTTGGATAAAGAGCACAAGACAGCTGAAGATGTGGTAGAGCTCTTTCCTAGCATCTTGTTAAGCATGCATCAGGTTCTGGATTCAATCCCCAGCACTGTAAAAAGACAAGAAAAGAGAGAAGAGAAAAAGAAAACATTAAGATTTAAATCCCAAGGCACATTAACATTTAAGGGATAGGTGGCATAAGAAGAACTTATCAAGGAAACTACGAGAGAGTCAAGTGTGTCTAGATCAAGTGCTAACAAGGATAGAAATGTTTGTTAGATTTAGAATTATGAAACTCTTAGGTTATCTTGGTGATGGAATTTCCAGATAAAATGTGATAGCAGAAAGCCAGATTCCTGTGAATTGAAGCAAAAATGAGAAAAGAACTTATAAACTGTATAGGAAACTAGACACACTCTGTGGCTTTCTCATAATGTGTCAGTTATATCATGAATAAAACAGATATTTAATGTATTTCTAGGTTTAGAAAGTTAGAGAAACTTTTGAGGAACTCTCCCTGCTGGCCAAAACCCCCAGTAAACTGCAGTAAACAACAAGGAAGCAGAAATGTGGCTTACATATGAAGGAACATCATTACCCACACTGAACTGAATAAGGAGATTAACTTTCAGCCAGCATTGACCAGGGAAACTGAATTTGAGATTGCAGGCATTAAAACAGTGTCCTTCTTAAAAGGAGCTAAAGTGGTCCCAGGTTACTAATGTGCCCTGGCACACACACAGGTAAAAACAAATATTTTCTAGGGGAAACTATCTTCAGTTTAAACCACTTTTCTGTCCCACAGATAAAGACCAATAAAATGGAAGTGCACAACAAGAGGTTACCAAAACCACAAGGGCAAAATCGTTATGAGTAAGTCCCAACACATAAAAGTGAGTGACAGATTTCGACTCCAATGAATTTTCTTCAATTCTTAGGATAATCAGATGTTAATTAAGAAAATAATTATGTACAAACTTTTATGAAATATCATATGAAATCTAAAATGATTACACAAAATATACATGTGTACATATAAAACAAAGTGGAAAAATACAAAAAATTTAGGAAAAACAAATGGAACTTAGAACATTGAAAAACATAATTGCTTACAAAAATCAATGTATGTGATAAACATCAGATTAGATGAAGTATATCTCAATTTACACTAGACTCAATTCAAAATGGATAAGAGATCTCAACATAAAACTAGAAACCTTAAAACTACTAGAAAAGAAGATAGGAAACATGCTCCAACACATAGATATAGGAAACTATTTCCTTAAGTAGACTCCAATTGCCCAGGACATGACACCAAGAATTAACAAATGGGGGGGAGCATACAAGAAGGTAAGGGGGCACCTATATGAATAATATACATCAAAATGCATATATGGAAATGCCACAATGAAAACCATGTAAGAATGAATCACATTAAGGTGTACAATAAAAATTTCCAATAAAAAAAGATTATGCTGAGGACATGAGGTCAAATCAGGGGGCCTTCAAAAAAAAGAATTAACAAATGGGATTGCATAAAACTAAAAAGCTTCTGTGCAGCAAAGGAAGCAATCAACAGAGCTAAGGGACGGCCTACAGAATGGGAGAGAATCTTTGCATCCTATCCATTAGATAGAGGTCTAATTGCAAGAATATACAAAGAACTTAAGAAAGCAAATACCAAGACAACAAGTAACCCAGTTCAAAAATGAGCAAAGGAAATGGACAGTTCTCAAAGGAAGAAGTTTGAAGGGCCAAGAAACACATGAAAATGCTCAATATCACTAGCTATTAGGGAAATGCAAATCAAAACAACACTGGGATTCCATTTCACTCCAGTAAGAATGGCCAAGATCAACAAAGCAAATAATAAAAAAATGCTGGTGAGGATGCAAAGAAAAAGGAACACTTTTATACTGCTGATGGGATTTTAAAGTAGTTCATCCACTTTGGAAATCAGTATGCAGATACCTTAGACAACTAAGAATAGAACTACCATATTACCCAGTGATACCACTCCTAGTAATATACCCAAAGGATGATAAGTCATCATATCACAGGGACACCTGCACTTGCACATTTAATGCAGCACTCTTCATAATTCCAAGGGTATGAAATCAACCAACATGGTCATCAACAGAAGAATGGATAAAAAAGGTGTGGTATATATATACAGTAGAATATTACTCAGCGGTGAAAAAGAAAGAAATAATGTCATTTGTAGCAAAATGGATGGAACTGGAGAATATCATCTTAAGTGAACAAACTCAGGCTCAAAAAGAGAAATATAATATGATCTAATGCATTGCACTGGGAAAAACTATTGCAAAAGACCTCTTTAAAGTGTTGAAAAGTAATGATGTCACATGCAGATGAAGGTGTACCTGACTCATGACATGATATTATCAGTCACATCATATGGTTCCAGAATCTGGACATTGAACAGGGAAATAGGAGAAAAATTGGTGGTTTTGAATAATGGTGCTGGAGATGAATATTGAATCTATCATTGACTGCCAAAAGAATCAACAGATCCATCCTAGAAGAAGTGCAACCAGAGTGCTCCTTGGAAGCAAGGATGGCTAGACTGCATCTTATGTATTTTGGACATGTAGTCAGAAGGGACCAATCCCTGGAGAAGGACATCATGTTTTGGAGAGGGGCAGGTCAATGAAAGAAAAGGAAAACCCACAGCTAGGTGGATTGACACAGTGTCTACAACAATGAGCTTAAACATAAATAAGGTTGTGTGCCTGGCACAGAATCAAGAATTGTTTTGTTCTATCATACATAGGATCGCTATGAGTCGCACCAGACTAGATGGCACCTAACAACAGCAACAACAAAGCTAACTTAAAGGAAAAAGAAATGTGTATATACACACACACACACACACACACACACACACACACACACACACACACAATCAGGCTTACCTAAGAAGGGAAAATATAATTAGAGCAGAAAGAAGAGGGGAAAGTTCCAGTGGAGGGGAAGCAAAAATTGTGGAAGTGGAGAGGAGAGGGGAGATAATGCAAAGGGTTAAAATGGGAGAGAGGACAATCTCAAGTTAGATGATTCAATTCCATGAATACATGGGAAAAATGGAAATATAACACATAATTGCATATAATTTTTCCCGCATACTAATCAAGGAGATTCATAAATAATGTAAGTTGATGTAAGCATAACCAAAAACAATGTAATAGATGCACAATGAAAATAGCAAAAGCCTTAGTTCTCTGTACCCCACTAACATTTATTTTAGGGAAAGAAAATATAAGCAAACTAGAAATAGATGTCAAAACCTAGGAGTGTAGGTCAGGGATAGTGTGTGTACTTAGTATGCATGAGGCCCTGGGTTCAATCCTCTGCACAAAAAGAGGAGAAAAAAGAAATACATGTCCAGATATTCAGTGACATGCTCAAAATAAAGAAGTTTTTATAAAGAAGAAGGAGGGAAATAGATCATGTACAATGGAAAAGAAAACTATCAGCCTACATGTTAAATCAACAGTGGAAGGCAGAGAGAAATTGTGTACTGAAAGTACTCAGGGAAGATAACATTCACCCTAGAATTATGACTGCCTGCAGCCTTAGCACTGTGGTGTCCCATCCTATCAGCTCTTAGAAGCTAGGCAGGGTCTGGCCTGGTTAGTACTTGGATGGGAGACCGCCTGGGAACACCAGATACTGTAGGCTTGGGAAAAGGACCCGGCAATCCATTCCCAAAAGTTAATCCACCATTGAAAACCCTATGAATAGCAGAGAAGCACTAATAATCATGTTTGGCCCGTTGTACCTAGGTTGCTATGAATCAGACACCAGCTTTATAGCACCTAACAACAAGAACAACAAGCTAGAATTATGTAGTCAAAAAATATCTTCTTACAACAAATGTGAAATACCATGCGTTCTCAAATCTAATCTGCACCCTTTCAACAGTTTTATAGGGTCGAGCTTGATTGTGAATCCAATCCACATGCAATGCTAATCCACATCTGATTTGCAGCTCTCTAAAATTGTTGAAAGGGTATGGATTAGATTTGAGAATATGCAATATATACCTCTGGATAATTTTATGCCAATAGACCTTTTCTAAAGGAACTTCTAAAGAATGTAGTCCAGGAATAAAGAAAGTAATTCCAAAAGAAATGTTTGTGACATAAGAGGGAGTGAAGGTCAACTGATCTGGCAAATATTTTCATAAATACAGTCTGTAAAATTAAGAATAATGCCTAATTTGTGGAATTTTAAAATGACAAACAATTAGAAAGTATGTACCCTGAGTAAAAGTGGTTTAGGTCCATTTGTTGTTTGAGAAGCAAATTAAGGTTTTAAAAAAATATTTTAAGTTAGCTATACATGGTAAAGTATGTTTGCATGTGTTCCACAGAAGTCATGTGTTGGAAGCTTGGCCTCCAGTATGGTGGTGATGAGGTGGTGGAACCTTTAAGAGATGGGGCCTATTGGAAGGTAATTAGGCCATGGGGACTCTGTTATCAAGAATGGATTAGTATTGTTTCATGAGAAGTGGTCCCAGATTAGTAGAAATGGATTAATTCCTATAAGAGAGGCTTGATAGATAGAGTGATCCTGATCCTTCCACAGTGTCTTGCTTCCTTTCCCAAATAGATGTCCTTTCTTCATGACCCTTTCTTCATGGCTAGTTCCCTTTCTACCTGTCCACTACATTAGGACATAGGATCCTTCTCCAGGTTGCCAGTGCTATGGTGTTTGGACCCTCTAGCAAATAAAATCATAAGCCAAATAAACTTTTTTATAAGTTACTCAGCCTTAGGTATTTTGTTGTAGCAAAATGTAGACTAAGACAAAGGAAATGTAACAGAAATGAGTGTACAAATTGTAAAACTTGGATGGAAAAATGAAGTTGCCAGACTCTGGAATATTGGAAAGCTGGACAGTGGTGGACTCTTCTGGACCAATGAAGGTTTTTGGACAATACAATTTCTTGGTTTATAAATAGTAAAGTACCACTGTCTCTGTTGTTGTTGTGTTGTTGTTGTTAGGTGCCGTCGAGTCGTGCCACTCATAGCGACCCTCATAGGGTTTTCAATGGCAGATTGTTTTGGGATTGCCTTGGGAGTGGGTTGCCATATCCTTCTCCCATTTTTGAGGTGCTGGGAATTGAACTCGGGACCTCAGAGACTGCAGAGAGGCGCTCTACCAACTGAGCTAAATCCCAGCCCACTGTCTCTGTTAGGGTTTTTAAATACACATAAAATAAATTAAATAACTATGATTCTAGGAAGTACTGACTGCTTTGGAACATACAGGTTACCATCAGTGGCCTGGTATTGGTTCCCTACAAAGAGTGAATAAGAACAGAATTCTTTGAACCACTGTATTATGCACAGAGTTAAGCTGAATTTTGAGCAATATTGTAGAGGTCTTCAGACAACATTCACATAAATGTACTAAAGCCCCCAGAGATGAATTTTCTTGCACTCCCATTGTCCTCTGAGATTCACTTCTGCTTCCTCTGCAATGATTTTCCATCTTGATTGCCCTTGAATTCCTGGAGAGTGTTAAAAACTTCAGGTATCTGGGTCCTTCTCCAGATCAGTTAAATCAGAATCTGGCGGTAGAACAGAGAGTTTTTTCTATCCCTAGTATTAAACTTTGAAAATATTGTGAAATTGTCTAATGTCCTTTTCTATGTCCTTCATGAGGACACAGGCTCTATTATCCCAACCAGACTCATACGTCTTCCACAGCTTCTTTTGCCTGAACTTGGCACTATCATCAAAACTTGCTGGCCTCTCAGCTCATTAATTCAATTCCAACAAACAACTGATGATTCTTAAGTACTGGAAGTCATGGCAAAGTATTAGTGACTGTGAATGGCTCAGCATGCTAGTCCTGGAGAAAGAAGAGGGAGTTATACTTGTACAGGGGAATAACAATAACAAATAAGTTGAACTCAGAGGAATGAGTCTGAAAAGGAATAATTCCAGGTGTTTTGTCAGGGGATGCAAGGGAGATAATTGGGCACAGAATTCATATCAAAGTCCTCACTTACCTGGAGGTGGTTAGCTTTTTACCTATGTATATCTTGACCTGTGACTCTGACTTTCTTCACTTTGGAGGAGAGAGAAGCATTTAATCAACAGAATGGAATGAGTTAGAGAAGGATGAGGAAAGAAAGGAAAGTAAAAAATTACAAATGGTTGCTGATGGTATCTGTGGCAGTAGAAATATTCTAGCTAGTGTTCCTATTCTGCTGCTGAATTCATGTATGTACATCTTTGCTGGGGCAAAAGGAGGTATTTTAATTCCCTTCTTGCTCTCTGAGAACAACAAATGAACAACAAAAAGAAATATATTGTTCTAGGTCTGGAGGTAATACATTTTAACAGCTTATTTGTATGGAAGCCTCTTTTTAAGTAGCTGCCAAAGACAGCAAATGGACACCTGCATAGTTAAAGTGTATTAAAAACAGTTCCAATTGATACAACAATATAAGACATTCTGCAAAGTTAGGACAAGGTGAAAAAAATTCATTTGTGTTCCCTGAGTATGCTTTTTTTGGTTCTGATGGCTTAAACTTCTTAGATAATAGTAAGGGATCATCAGTTTATCTCCTGAGAAACTGATGATTGTTTTGCATTGCTTCCCTGGGACAAAACTCAATGATTCGTGAACTTTCACAATGGTATCACAGATTCTTGTATTACGGTTTAGTTGTATTGTATGAGTTCTTTTTACTCAAACTGAAAGAAAAATTTTGTGAAGTACCACTAACTTTATGCCCAGTAACAAGGAAACAAATGTGGCTACTTGAAAGATACAGTTAATCCAGAACTCCTCAACTGAACTTTTCTATGCAAGTGGCTCAGATAAAGAGATGCCTTGCCTGGTGTTCACCAAAGCTTCCTGATCTATCTAGCTTTAATAGAGGCTTAACAGGAAGCTGCCCTATTGTGCAACAACAGGGAGAAGACCTAGAAGGTTCAAGTCCTAACACTGACTTCACTGTGAAAGCTTTGGCTAAAATATTTATTTTAAAGTGTGAATCCAAATAGAAGAAAGACAAATCTTCCTAAAAAACTGAAATGCTTTTTGTCATGTGCTATTTGAGAAGTAGCCTGCAGCTGTAGCCCTGTGGCATCCGATCCCGTCAGATCTTGGAAGCTATGTGGGGTCGGGCCTGGTTAGTACAAGGATGGGAGACTGCCTGGGAACACCAGAAGCTGTAGGCTTGGGAGAAGGACCTGGCAACCCCCTCCCGAAAATCAATCTGCCATTGAAAACCCTATGAACAGCAGAGAAGTATTGACAATAGTGTTTCCCCTGTTGTACAGAGGGTCGCTATGAGTCGGATACCGACTCGACGGCACCTAACAACAACAACAACAAATTTGAGAAGTACTCTATACTTCTAATTTATGGAAAGATCTTGCAAATGGGTTGATTTATGAAGTTGTAACTAGTACATCCTTGAGGTTATATAGGGGCTAGTTGTGAATATCACATGCTCTTCATTTTGTACTTACAGATATGAAAGGTTCTCCAACCTTGCCTTTGTGCCATTATCATTTTTGGATGCTTCTTGTCATGGATTCATAAACAAATGCAACCGAGGGCTTTGGTTCCACTAGTTCATTTGTCTCATCTATGAAATATCTGACTGATAGTATTTAGCTCTCACCTTAAATGGTACATATACACAGTGGAATATTATTCAGCCATAAAAGGAATGAAATCTTGTCATTTGCAACAGTATGGATGTAACTGGAGATAATTATGTTAAGTGAAATAAGCCAGGCACAGAAGTACAAGTACCAAATGGCCTTACTCATACGTGGAATCTAAAAGAATAAATCTCATAGAAATTTACAGTAGAATGGTGGTTACCAGAGTCCAGAGAGAGTATGTAGGATGGAGGAATGAGGAAAGGTTGATCAATGGTTATTAAATTAATGATTATTATTGCCAGGCAGGAGCAAGAAGCTCTGTTGTGCTATTGCACGATAGGGTTACTATTGTTGTTACTGTTAGGTGCCATTGAGTCAGATCCAACTCATAGCAACCTTATTCACAAAAGAATGAGACACTACCCAGCACTGTGCCATGCCTGGCACTATGGCAGTGCCTCTGTGTTATTCGCAGGGTTTTCAATGGCAGACTGTGTTGGAATTATATCGAGACTTGGATGCCAGGTCCTTCTCTCACTTATGTGGTTCTGGGGATCGAACTCAGGGCCTCAGAGAATGCAGAGCAGCACTCTACCAACTGAACTAAACCCCAGCCCCAGGGTTACTATGTTGTTGTTGTTAGGTGCCATGGAGTCGGTGTCAAACTCATAGCGACCCTACATACAACAGATGAAACACTATGGTCAGTCCTTGTCTGCTATTCATAGGGTTTTCAATGGCATTTTGTTTTTTGGGAGTGAGTTGCTGGATCCTTTTTCCAAGCCTATAGCACTTGGTGTTCCCAGGCTGTCTCTGATCCAAGTACTAACCAGGCATGACCATGCTTAGCTTCCAAGATCTGATGGAATTAGACTCCACAAGTAGTAGGGCTGCAGGCTACTTTCACATATATAAACACATATGACATATTTTCCTCAACTCATTCATTAATGAAGAAATCAGAAAAATTCTAAAAGCCAATTTGTACAAGAAGCTAATTATATACAGGCTATTTAACAAAGAATTATTAAGATTAATAGATCAGATACAAAACTGTCTTAACTCTTACATAGTCATAACTGCAAGCTTTGGTATTAACTTCTCCAACAGGGAGAAACTATTTGTATCTTCATTACAAAAAAATCTTATATGTAAGCATGTGACATTACTAAATCTGGGGCTATTTTCTGGGGGGACTGGGGGTTGAACCCAGAACCTCGTGCATGCATGTTCTGTAAGTGCTGGACCACTGAGTTGCACCCCCAGCCCATTCTTTTACTTTTTTGAGACAGGGTCTCGCCAAATTATGCAGACTGCTTCTGGTCTCAAACTTGCGATCCTCCTTCCTCCGCCTCCCAAGCCACTGGGATTGCAGGCGTGTGCCACTGCACCCGGCTAATCTGGGACTTTTAGTCAATAACTAACAGTGAATTGAATTAGGGTTATTCTTCTAAATAATCCTTGTGTGGCCCTTGCTCCTCTATGAGATTAAAAGTCATGCTCCACACATGGTTACTTTAGTTTCAAGTTTTGGATGTTATTTCATAGTAGAATGGATGGATAAACAAAATTTCTTTCTTGGAACAAAAGCTGACTTTTTAATAGCTATTGTGAGGTGCTTGGATTGGTGGACTAAAAAAAAAAAAGAAAAGTACTAGATTATCAAGTAAAGAACTTTAGTTTTGTAGGTAAATGAGTCTGTTTCAGGTCCTGGTTCTCCTATTTCCTAACAATATGGCTTTAGAAAAATTATTTGCCCTATTTGAACCTTAGACACACCATTTGTGAAATTATAATGATAATAATTATAATAATCTATATGTATTTCACAGTGTTGTGACTATTAAATCACATGAAATGAGGTTGTGGAAATATGCTCTCATATATTAATGGCCTCACAGATGAATGGAATTGTTAATAGTTAGAGTAACTTGGCCAATGGAGCTGTAAGTAAATTTTTGACTAAGTTGCTATGTTGAATGCTTCTTAAGAAGTTTACTGCTTTAAGATATGAAGTATAAAAGTTAGATTCATCTTCCTCTCATATCTTCTCAATGTTCCTTAGTTCAACCATCTCCTTTGGGCAATACTCATCTCCCCTTGACCTGAACTCTTATTGCACAAAGAATCTAAAGACTATAATTAGTACACATAACTTTGTGCATAATTACATACAACCTTATGCTGTGTTATTTGATCCATGCGTATTGCCTTGATTTTTGGAGCCAGATTTTAAGTTCCTACAATATAAAAGAAATACCATACATTACATTTGTGACTTCAACTTTTTGGAGGATTTTAAATACTTTAGGGAGCATAGACGAAAGGATTTGAGAAAAGTTTAAGTACTGGCAGGGTTGGTGGAGGGATGAAAGTTTTGGAATGGGAGTTTCTCAGGGTCAGAGAATCTTCATAGAGATTTGATTCCACGCTAAAGTTTCAGAGATAAAAAGCAATTTTTTCTCACTGTTCTTCTCTGTTTCCAAATCTTTTTCACTGAGTCATTAGCCTTTTCTTTCAACACACAGCCCACTGAAGTCTGATTAAATTGTTTAAATTGGAGCTGTTCTTTGACATTTTATCAGTATCTCAAATTTGAGTATTGTGAACAACAGCGAGACTGAGCTAAATGTGGCCTTCAGTAATGTAGAATGAAGTAGAAAACTGGTGTTACTTTGTAGCTAGGAAACCATTCATTAGAAGTTGGAGGCTGCTATTATCTTGCCTGTAATAGAGACAGTCTCTGAATGGGAGGATGTTCTAACGTAAACCCACTGGGAATAAGCCTGTAGTGTCACAAAATCAGGTTTACTAACCAATTACCATGAGGGAGATTCACACAATGGAAGAATCATAGGTCATTTTACCAAAGGAAAAAACAGTACTACTACAGGCTTTGAGGGAAGGGAAGAGTTTACGTGAAGTTCAATGAAGCAGTGTTTTCATAGGCAAAACAGGGCTGTGTGCAAATGGATCAACATCTGGTCTGGACTTCAAAATGGACTTGTGATACTGTTTCCCTGGAAAAACTTGAGGTGATGCACACAGGGAATATTATATCCAGAAATCCCTTGTCTGAGTCTTTCTTTCTTGATAGAAATCAAGGCTGTTTGTCTGATAATATAGATCCTCCAGGAAAATTGGGTTATTTTGTTCTTCCCAATAGTTTCAAACAATAATGTTTCTGATAGACTATGATTTTTAGAGAAAACAGAGGTTACTTAAAGATGTTGCTCTGATACTTTACAGCTGCAATGTGTCTTAGAGAAAAATATTGTTTTCTATTAACTTTCACCTTGCTTTATGTTGTTGTTGTTATGTGCCATCAAGTCGAGTCTGACACATAGCGACCCTATGTACAGCAGATCGAAACACTTCCCTATTCTGTGCTAGGCAAACGATCTTATTTATGTTTAAGCCCATTGATGCATACACTGTGTCAATCCATCTGGTGGAGGGTTTTCCTCTTTTGCGTTTACCTGCCACTCTGCCAAACATGATGTCCTTCTCCAGGGATTGATCTCTCCTGACTACATGTCTGAAATATGTAAGACTCAGTTTGGCCATTCTTGCTTCCAAGGAGCACTCTGGTTGCACCTCTTCTAAGACAGATTTGTTGGTTCTTTTGGCAGTCCATGGTATATTCAATAGACGTCTCCAGCACCACAATGCAAAAGCATCAATTCTTCTGTCTCTCTTGTTCAATGTCCAGCTTTCACAACCATATGATGCCACTGAAAATACCATGGCATGAGTCAGACGCACCTTCGTCTTCAATGTGACATCTTTGCTTTTCAATACTCTAAAGAGATCTTTTGCCACAGCTTTTCCTAGAGCAATGTGTCTTTTGATTTCTTGACTGCTGCTTCCACAGGTGTTGATTAT
>VMDO01036777.1:0-14850 GCA_007922755.1 Pedetes capensis
CTAAATCCCAGCCACAGCAACCCTAAAAACAATGCTTACATTTGAAAACTAAACCTTTTCTAAGCTATTTTTGTAGAACGAAAGGCTGATATTACTGTCTCAAATTTGAGAAAAATCTCATTTTTCTAACTAAGGAAAATCTATCCCCCCTCAAATATAATCATCTTCCTTATTCTGGATTCAAATTTTAGTTTAAAGATAAACAATACTCTATTCCATTTAGTATACCAAATAAGAATGTCAAAGATTGACCAGATTTGAAATAGCAGCTACTGATGTTTTGTGAGAAGAGAAAATTTACATTTTCTCAACTTGAATCTGCCAATAATTAAAGCTCCAGTAGGGACAGTCAGTACCTCGATATCACCCATTCTAGGGCAAAAACAGAGGAAATGCACAACAAGCTAGAAGTTGGTACTAATGAAGCACCTTTTCTCTGAAGCACAGTAGGGAGAATGAAAGGTATAAAGGCCTTACAAAAAGACAGATATGGACTCTTAACACTTTCTAGCTGTGTGACTATGTGTGTTGTTAGGTGCCATGGAGTTATGTCCAACTCATAGTGACCCTCATAGGGTTTTCAATGGCTGATTGTTTTTCAGGATTGCCTTAGGAGTGGATTGCCACATCCATCTACCATTTTTGAGGTGCTGAGAATCAAACTGGGACCTCAGAGACTGCAGAGCAGCACTCTACCAACTGAGCTAAATCCCAGCCTGACTTTGAAAAGCAATTCACTTTTAATATCACATTACTGTATTCATAAAATTACAAAAATAATGAGTAACTACCACAATGTTGTCTTAAACAAGGAAGTGTTTCTAAAGTCCTTGGTCCAAAGAAGGAACATTTTTAACATATAGTAGATTTTTTTTCTATTATACTTCAAAGGGTAAGGACACTTTATCTCAGTTTGAAACAGTTTCATTGAGATATAATCCACATACATAAAATTCACTCTTTAAAAGTATACACTTCAGTGGGTTTTGATATGTTTGCAGAATAATGAACCACTCCCACCATCTAATAAAAAAATATTTTTATGACTCCTGAAAGAAACTTCTGTGCTCTTTCTCCACCACCAGCCCTATCCATTAATCTTCTTTCTGGACCTATAAATTTGCCTTTTCCAGATGCTATGTATCAACAGGATCATAAATGCAATCTTTTGTTACTTTTTTTTAACTTTTTATGTTTTTTAAGGTTAATTTATGCTGTACCACATACCAGTATTTCAATATTATTTATTGCTGAATAATATTCCCCTAAGGGCTGGGATTTAGCTCTGTTGTTAGAGTGCTGCTCTGCACTAAGGAGCTGGGTTCAATCACCAGTACCATAAAAATGAAGAAGGATGTGAAAATCCATTACTGAAGCAATCCTGAAAGAATTAGCCATTGAAAAACCTATGAATAGAAGAGAAACACTGTCAGGTATAGTGCCAAAAATGAGCCCCTCAAGTTGGAAGATACTCAAAAGAAAACAGTGGAAGAGTTGTCTTCTCTAAGTAGAGTCTACATTCATGACAGGAATGGAACAAATTCCCAGGGACCTCCATTTGCTGATGTTGCACAACTCAAAATGAGTAGGAATACCTGTAAACATCCATTAATAATTGGAACACATAATATACATAGCATAAATCTAGGAACATTAGAAATCATGAAGGGGGAAATGGAGCACATAAAAATTGACATTCTAGGTCAGTGAGTTAAAATTTAATGGCATGGACCATTCTGAATCAGATACTCATATGGTCTAACTATGCTCGGAATGACAAATTAAAGAGAAATGGAGTTTCACTCATAATTAAAAAAGACATCTCAAGATCTGTCCTGAAGTATAATCCTCTCAGTGATAGAATAATATCCATATGCCTGCAAGGAAGGTCAATTAATATGAACATCATTCAAATTGTGCACCTACCAGTAAGGCCACAAATGAAGATAGGGAAGATTTTTACCAGCTCCTACAACCTGAAATATATCGAACATGAAATCAGGATGTACTGGTGATTGGAATATAAAAATTGGAAACAAAAAAGAAGGCTCAGTAGTTGGAAAATATGACCTTGGAAACACAATTTTGTCAGACAAGTAACCTTTACATTGCAAATACAGTTTTTACATAAACGTGACTACACACATGGAATTCACCAGATAGAACATACTGGAACTAAATTGACTACATTTATGGAAAGAGATGTTGGAAAAACTCAATATCAAATGTCAGAATGAGACCAGGTGTTGACTGTGGATCAGACCATCAAGTATTCATATATAGGTTCAAACTGAAACTGAAGAAAATTAGAACAAGTGTATGAGAACCAAAGTATGACCTTAAGTATATCCCTCCTGAGTTCAGAGACCACCTCAAGAACAGGTTTCATGCATCAGGCACTTATTATCAAAGACCAAAAGACTTGTGACATGACATCAAAGACATCATTCATGAGAAAAGCAAATGGTTATTAAAAAGATAGGAAAAAGAGAAAAGACTAAATTATATATCAAAAGAGACTCTGAACCTTGCCCTGGATCATTAAGCAGCTAAAGTAAAAAGAAGATGTGATGAAGCTCAGTAACTAAACAGAAGATTTCAAAGGGCAGCTCAAGAAGACAAAATCAAATATTATAATCACATGTGCAAAGAGTTGGAGACAGAAAACCAAAAGGAAAGAACACACTCTGTTTTTCTCAAGCTTAAGAAATTGAAGAAAAAATTCCAGCCCCAAGTGGAAATAGTGAAGGATTCTATAGTGAAAATATTAAACAACTTAGGAAACATCAAAATAAGATGGAAGAAATACAGAGTCACTATACCAAATAAAATGGGTGGATGACCAACCATTTGATCAGTAACCAATGGTAATGAAGGATAAAGTGGATGTTGCCTTGAAGGAATTGGTGAAACAGAAGGCTTAAGGAATTCATAGAATACCAATAGAGATGTTTCAACAAACAAATGCAGCACTGGAGGTGCTCACTTGTTTATTTAAACCAAGAGATTTGGAAAAGAGCTACCTGGTCAAGTACTGGAAGAGATCCATATTTGTACCTATTCCCAAAAAAGGAGATCCAACTCACTGTGGAAACTATCAAATGATACCATTATATCACACACAAGCAAAATTTTGCTAAAGATCATTCAAAAGCAACTGCAGCAGTACATAGAGAGGGGACTGCTGGAAAATAAAACCAGATTCACAATCAGGCATGGAACCAGGGATCTCACTGCTGATGTCAGATGGATATTAACCAAAGCAGAGAATACCATAAACATGTCCATATTTTATTGACTATGCAAAGGCATTTGACTGTGTGGATGATAACAAATTATGGATAACTTTGGGAAGAATGAGAATACCAAACCACTTAATTGTACTCAGGGGGAATCTATACATGGACCAGGAGGCAGTCATTCAAATCAAGTAAGGAAACACCATCTGGTTTAGAGTCAAGGAAGTTGTGCATCAGAACTTCCTTATATATCTCTTCAATCTCTATGCTGAGCAAATAATCTGAGAATCTTTACTTCATAAGGAAGAATATGGCATATGCTTGGAAGACTCATTATCAACCTACATAATGCAGATGACATAACTCTGCTTGATGAAAATGAAGAGGATTTGAAACATTTACTGATGAATATCAAGGAACAGAGTTTTTGTTATGGATTGTGCCTCAATATCAACAAAACAAAAATCCTTACAACTAAGTCAGTGAGCAACTTCATGATAAATGAAGAAAACATTGAGGTTGTCCAAGATTTTGCTTTACTTAGTTCTACAATCAACACCCATGAAAGCAGTAGTCAAGAAATCAAAAGACATATTGCTTTGGGAAAAGCTGTTGTAAAAAAAAACTCTCTGAAGTGTTGAAAAGTAAAAATATCACATTGAAGGTGAAGGTGTGCCTGATGTACACCATGATATCTTCAGTCATATCACATGGTTTGTGAAAGCTGGACATTGAATAAGAGACAGGATAAGAATTGATGCTTTTGAATTATGGTGCTGGAGATGAAGACTGAATATTCCATGGCTGCCAAAAGAACCAACAGATCTGTCCTAGAAGAAGTGCAGCCAGAGTGCTCCTTGGAAGCAAGGATGGCTAGACTATGTCTTACATATTTTGGACATGTAGTCAGGTGGGACCAATCGCTGGAGAAGGACATTATGTTTGGGAGAATGGTAAGCCAACAAAAAAAGGAAAACCCTTAATTGATGGATTAATACAGTGTCTGCAACAATGGACTTAAACATAAAAAAAGATTGTCAACTGGCACAGAATTAGGGAGTGTTTCTTTCTGTTGTACCTAGGATCCCTATAAGTCAGACCCAACTACTCAGGACTTAACAACAACATAAAACATGCATCTCCATTATTAAAATTGTATCCTTTTAATACTATTATAGAATTTTTAATTCAATTTTTGATATTTTAATTTCTAGTACATAGAAATAAGATTTTATTTTTTTTCTACATAGATCTCTATAGCTGTATGACCCTGGTATCTAATCCCATTAGATTTCAGAAACTAAGCAGGGTTGGGCCTGGATTGTCCTTGGATGGGAGACCACCTGGGAATATCAGGTGCTGTTGGCTTGGAAGAAGGACCTAGCAGACCACTCCTGAAACAATCAGCCATTGAAAAACCTATGAATAGCAGAGAAGGACTGACAATAGTGCCAGGGATGGCACAGTGTCATGTAGTGTTTGTTTGTTTCTTTTTTTTAATTGGAAATTTTTAATGTATAATTTAATGTGTTTCATTCTGACATGCGTCACATTGTGACATTTCCATATATGCATTTCATTGTACATTGCACAGATAACTTCCCCCTTACCCTCTTGTGCACCTCCTCCCCCCTCTCCCACCCTCTCATCAAAGACCTCTCTTCTACTTGCCTGTCTTTCTGTGGGATTATTTTTCTATTAGCCATTGTACCCCAATTATGATTTAAGTCCAAACTTTTTTCTGTAGTTTCTATCTTTTTACATTTTCAGCAGTATTACATGAATAATGTAGCCCATATGTATTATTACCATTCTTTGGTATTGTTGGTATTATTATAATTATTTCCCAAACTATTAAAGTTGGGCTGTTTACTTTGAGGTCACCCTCTCTCTCATTCCTCTTCTCCTTGTCCCTCTTCCCCCTCTTGTCTTCTCCCATCATCTCATCCTTTCACTAGATCCCTCCCTCCTTCTTTCTACTCCTTAAATTGTCTTCTCCACTGAATTTACATGAGCTTTTTATTATGTTTCAATTTATGTATAGGATTTTTTCCTTCTTTTAAATTTGATTCAGCTCTCACATATGAGTGAGAACATGTGGTATTTCTTTCTTTTGTACATAGGGTTGCTGTGATTTGTACCCAACTTGACCACACTTAACAATATGGAATTTATAATATGCAACTTGCTATATGTGCTGATCCGTTCTAAGGGTTTTATGAATTCTCAAAACTTTTCTATACACAAGATCATGTCTTCTGTGAATAAAGATGGTTTTGCCACTTCCTTAGCCATCTGAATACCTTTTGTTTTTTGTTTTCCTTAACTGACTTGGCTAGAACCTCCAATTAAATATTGAATAAACTGAGGAGACAGTCTCATCTTGTTGCTGATCTTAGGGGAAGACAGTATTTCACCACCACATATCATTCAATCTGAGGTTTTTTCATAGATGCCAATTCAATTCAGCATTTCCCCTCTGTTTCTAGTTTGGTTTTTTGGTTTGTTTTTTGTTTGTTTGTTTGTTTTTTAGTGTTTTTGCAATGAAAGGAAGTTGGGCTTTATCAAATGCTATTTATTTTATTATGATTATCTGATTTTTTAATCCTACATGCTATTACTATGGTGAATTATATTTTCACATATTAAAATAATCTTGCAATCCTGAGGTAAATCTCATTAGGTCATCATGTGTAACACATACATTTCAAATTCTGCTGGATTCATTTTGCTTGGGAGGTAGAATTTTGTTTGTTTGTTTGTTTGTTTTGTTTGTTTCTTCTTATTTTTCATACTTAGGAGTTAAGCCCAGGCTTTGCACATGCTAGGCAATTGTTCTACTACTGGAGTACACCCTCAACCCACTTTTTATTTTTAATTTTGAGACAAGTTCTCACTAAGTTATGCAGGCTGCTTCTGGCCTCAAACTCAAGATCCTCCTGCCTCAGCCTCCCAACTAGCTGGCATTGTAGGCTTGTGCCAGTGCTCCTGCCTACTATTACTTTTTTGAGAGTTCCTGTGTCCATGTTTTTAAGGAAGGAATATTGGTTTGTAGTGATGTCTTTGTCTTCTTTTGGTTCTGGGATAACACTGTCTTCATAGAATTAATTGCAATGCCCCCTTCCATTTTTTGACTTAGTATAATATTCTTATTAATTCCTTACTTATTTGGCAGGTTTAATCAATGAAGTTATCTATGCTGAGGATTTCCATTGTGGGAAGTTTGAGTATTTGTTTTTTAGTGCTACAGTAACAAATTACCACAACTTTAAAGGCTTCTAAACTAATTCCCTATTTTATAGTTCTCTAGGGTAGAAGTACAACATGGGACTCACTGGAATAAAATCAAGATGTTGGCAATTCTGTATTCCTACATGCATACTCTGGCAGAGAATCTACTTCTTTGGCTTTTCCAATATCTTATGACTCCTATCCTCCAACAAAAGTGTATGATTCCTTCGTGTATGTTTGTGTTTGGGGGGGAGTGTGATATTACATCTCACTGATTCCAGGAAAAGTTCCCTGTTTTAAGGATCCATATGACTATTTTGACTCCATCAATAACCTAGAATATTCTTTCGACTTCAATGTCTCTAACACAAAGAAGCCTGAAAGATTCTTCTTTCATGTTGTTGTTCTTTGGTGCCGTTAAGTCAGGACCGACTCATAGTGACCCTATGTAAAACAGAATGAAACACACCAACACTGTATTATGTAAGGCACTGTCAGTGCTTCTCTGCTATTCATAGGATTTTCAATGGCAGATTATTTTAAGATTGGCTCCAGAATGTGCTACCACATCCTTCTCCCTTTTTTTTTTTTTTTTTTTTTTTTGTGATGCTGGGGGTCAAACCCAGGGTGTCAGAGAGTACACAGCAGCACTCTACCAACTGAGCTAAACCATAACCCTTTATTCTTCCATTGTTGTTATCATTAGGTGCCACCAAGCTGCATCCGACTCATTGCAACTCTTATAGGGTTCTCAATGGCTGATTGTTTCGAGCTTGCTTCAGGAGTGGATTGCCACATCCTTCTCCCATTTTTGCAGTGTGGGGACTTGAACTCTGGACCTCAGGGACCACAGAGCTGTGCACTACCAATTAATTGGGCCAAAAAAATATACTCATAGGCTCCAAGTATTACAACATGATCATCTTCTGGAACATGCATAAATATGGCTACTACATTTTTAAATGAGTCATTGAATCACCTTAAATCATGTAGGTCTAATTATATTTTCTATTCCTCTTGTGGGAGAAGGATGTGGCAATGCATTTCTAGAGCAATCCTGAAAAAATCAGCCATTGAAAACTGTACATAGGATCACTATGAGTTGTACCCAACTCCACAGCACCTAACAGCAACAAAAAAGAATCTTCTTAAGGAAGTTTTGGTACTTTGTGTCTTTCTAGAAATCTAATTATTATACTTAAGTTATGAATTTATTGGCATAAAGTTATTCACAGTATTTCCTTACAAATATTTCTAGATTTGTAAGATCAATAATGACACCTCTTTGATTCTTAATCTAAGTAATGAGTCTATCTCCATTTTCATTTTTTGGTTTTATTTTTATTTATTATAGCTAGTGGAATTTTTTTAAGTTGACAATTTTGGTGATTTTTCCAAGAATTAAATATTGGTTTTATTTTATTTTTCAATTTGATTCCATTTCTTTCTGATCTTATCTACTTCATTTTCTTCCTTCTGATTGTTGAACTCTGTTCTTTTTCTAATTTCTTAAGGTGAAAAGTTAGATTCTTAACTTTATATCTTTTATTTAAAGTAAGAATTTATGGCTGTAAATTTTCTTGCAGTTACTTGCTATGTAGCTGAATCTTATAAATTTTACTATGTGATCTTCATTTTCATTCATTTCAAATTATTTTCTAATATCTCCTGTGAGTTTTTTCTTTGACCCATTGGTTATGTAGGAGTGTCTTTAAAGTCTTTGTCTAGTAAGTACATCTGAGCTTCCTCAAAAACATTTGTTATTGATTGATTTCTCTTTGTAAGGATGATACTTTCCAGTTTCTCTTTTTTGTGTTACAATGTTTTTATCAAAGCCTGTTATCATAATGTCATAACAAAGTGGCTACTCAGAAATAAGATACCCACCTTTCCCAGGATTTGTTTTTATTGCTGTGTATTACTTTTCATTCTAGTACTTATTGCTTAACTACTGGTTTTCCTGGACCAATATTGTCTTATAATATTAGTGTGTGTGTACATGTATATGTGAGTGTGCATCCACTTGAGTTTGGTTAGCTTAAAGATATGCTAATGAGGACATAGAGCTTTCCTTAATTGTCTTGAGCCAATAAATATTCCATTATTTGCTAAATGTCTCTATATGTATATTATGACAAAACTTCAGTGCTCTGAAAGTTTACAGCTCCGCATCTGCTTCTAGCTTGCATAGAGCTTTACATTCAGCCAATATTGTGAAATGAGGGATTTCTCAGGTCTCTCCTGGGTTCCCGTGTGGATAGCCCTGCATATACACATGGCCTTTAAGATCCACAGGAAGGTATTTAAGCTTCTCAAACTCTTGCCCTACCTCCTATCATGAACACACAGTGTCCCTGAATTTCCTTTTGTAAGTTTTCAGGTCAGTCTCTTGCTTATTTCAACAACCATCATCATTTCTCAGGCAGTTGCTTGCTAAATAATTAATGCTGATGTTATTATGAGAAATCCCGGGGGAAAAGACTTTCTTTGTGAGTTACAATCATGTTACATATAAACAAATCCTCTGTAAGGCTTTTCTAAAGATCAACTAAATAAGGTCAAATATTGGCAATTTCTTGGGTGGGACTTCTTGTAGTTGCTCAAGCTCATTTTCCCTCCTTTAATGATCTCTAGCTCCTGCAGCCACACCATCGTGGCATCCGATCCCATCAGATCTCAGAAGCTAATCAGGGTCAGGCCTGGTTAGTACTTGAATGGGAGAACACCTGGAAATACCAGCTGCTTTAGGTTTGGGAGAAGGACCCAGTAACCCACTCCCCCCAAAAATCAATCTACCATTGAAAACCCTATGAATAGCAGAGAAGCACTGACAATAGTGTTTCACCTATTGTACGTAGGGTCACTATGAGTCAGACACTGACTCAATGGCACCTGACAACAACAACAACAATGATCTCCAAGATACTGATTTTCACAGCTATTGTGGTTAAAGGCTTGCTGTTTTTCAGAGCTACCATGGTGCTGGGGAGAGGGGAATGGGAATAGAACAAGTTACAATGCTACAGATCTTACTGTTCTTATCGACATTCAGTCAGTTTTCTTGTATAAATACTGCCCAGATTGTGGAAAATTTTGGTTATTTCCGACTGCTCTGAAAAAGTTTATTTTCACAATTTCCCAGGGTTATTAATTTTAGAGAAGAGATTTTCAAAAGTCTTCATCATTCTAGCAATGCTTCTCCGCATTTTTTTAATTTGAGAGTTTTCCATTTAAAAAATCTTTAAATTTATTTTATTTCCCCATAAAATACTTAAAGATGTTGTTGTTGTTGTTAGGTGCCGTCGAGTCGGTATCCGATTCATAGCGACCCTCATAGGGTTTTCAATGGCTGAGTGCTTCGGGATTGCCTTGGGAGTGGATTGCCAGGACCTTCTCCCATTTATGTGGTGCTGGGAATTGAACTCAGGACCTCAGAGACTGCAGCGCAGCGCTCTACCCGCTGAGCTAAATCCCAGCCCACTTAAAGATAGCAAATCCATTAATTTGACATTGCTTCTATAAACAAATATTCCCACTGCAACACCACAGATTTTCAACATTGTAGCTACACAAGCTCTTAGAATCATCCATATATAGGTTATAATCCTGGGTCTATCATTAATTTGCTTTGGGAACCCTTGTTGTTGTTGTAGTTAGGTGCCGTCAAGTTGATATCCAACTCACAGTGACCCTATGTATAATAGATGAAATGCTATTGTTGTGCTTCTCTGATATTCATAGGATTTTCAATGGCTGATTGTTTTTTGGGATTGGGTTGTCAGGTCCTTCTCCCAAGCCTACAGCACCTGGTAATCCCAGGCGGTCTCCCATCCAAGCACTAACTAGGTCCAACCCTGCTTAGCTTCCGAGATCTGATGGGACCGAATGACACAGTGGTACTGCTACAGGCCTTGTGAACCCTAAGCTTCTTAAATTCTTTCAGCCTTAGTTTATTAAATTTTTATCATTTCTTTTTTTATCATTACTAATCTTTAGTTAGTATACAAATTAATGGTTGGAGTTTAGCTTAGTTGTTCGAGTGCTACTCAGTGCACTCTGAGTCCCTGTGTTTAATCCCCAGCACCACAAAAATGAGAAAAGGATCTGGCAGGTCACTTCTGAAACAATCCCCAAACAATCAGCCATTGAAAACCCTATGAATAGGAAAGAAGGCATGGCACAGTGTCAGGGATTGTTTCATTCTATTGTACATAGGGTTGCTATATGTTGGACCCAACTTGACTGCACCTAATAACAGCAGCAGCAGCAGTAAAAATTAATAGGCTTCATTATGACATTTCCTTACATGCATATCATTGTACCTTGCTTATATTCAACCCAGCCCCAGCATCTACCTACAAGAGGAATTGTGGATGCCAGGCACCATGGTAGGCACTGTGGTGCACAACTTTAATTCCAGCAACTCAGGAGGCTGAGGCAGGAGGATCACAAGTTCAAGGCCAGAAGCAGCCCATGCAATTTAGAAAGACCGTGTCTCAAAATAAAACATAAAAAGGATAGAGGTGCAGCTTGATGATATATCACTTGTCTAACATGCATGAGAGACCCTGAGTTCAATCCTCTAATCCTGCCAAACAAAAAAAAGTAATTGTGAGAAGAAAGTGCCATTAGACATACAAAAGAATCAACACTTGATAGACTTCAATACATGACATTTTCTTTTCCTCTTCCCTTTCTTTCTAAAATGTTCATTTCCCAAAAGAATTCCTCTACTGTGGTACTTGATATCTTAGTATACCAACGCCGTCTACTGGAAATGCCAAAATGATGCTCAACAGAGAAAGTGATCACATTAGCAAAGAGACATTAAATTTGATGTCCTATTATTCCTGAAATTAAAGCAACTAACATTTTCCCTAGCATATTTATAAAGATAGCCCACACAACACACACACACACACACACATACACACACACACATACACACACGGATGTTCTTAAGATGGTTTATTATAGTAAGTCCTTATTTTTAATTATCTTAAAGGGGTAAATTACTAATAGAAACAACTTACCATGAGTTAAAGTTGTTCATTTAATATAAATTTTCTTAGTTATCACAATTTTGTTAAACCCATACATTGTTAAATCAAATAGGGATCTAATTACTAATAAAAAAAATAACATCACAAGAAATGATCCAGTGATAAGTCAGCTCTGGTTGGAGTGACAAGAAAATGTACTTTTATAAAGCAGAGCAGTTTTTAAGGCACCATGGAGCATACCTCTAATCCTGGTGACTCAGGGGGCTGAGGCAGGAGGATAGTGAGTTTGAGGCCAAGGCTAGAGGCAAACTGCATAACTTAGCAAGTCCCTGTTCCAAAACAGGGAAATTAAAAATGAGCTGGGGGTGAAGTTCAGTGATAAAGTACTTAAAAAGTATGTGCGTGAGCCCGAGTCCATCACCTAAGTACTGAAAAAACAAACAAACAAATAAATAAATAAATAAAAACAGTTTTTGAAAAGCTTTCTAACTATGTAACAATAGTGATTGTTTAAATGAATTAAAATATGTACTTATTATGTAATGCCACATGGTCATTAAAAATCAAGGCCTCAAATATGGAAGAATCATGATTATATACATAGATTAAATAATTGAACTATAAAACAATGCATACAATTTGATCAAATTTTGCTTAGACAAGTGAATAGAAAAATTATAGATAGCTTGACAGACCTAAAGGGTCACCAAAATATAGTTGTTTTTGTTGTTAATGGTTAGCAATGGTTTTTATATCTTAATTGGGAGATTAATTTATTTTTAGTTTTCTGTATGTCTAGGAAGAGAATTCTTGAATTTTCTGCAATGCAATTTTCTGCATTTTTCTTACTTATAGAAACATATTCATGTGAATCTTGATCTTAATATTTTTACTTCCTATGTTGTTGTTGTTAGGTGCCATCAAGTTGTGTCTGATTCATAGAGACCCTCATAGGGTTTTCAATGGCTAATTGTTTCGGGATTGCCTTGAGGGTGGATTGCCACGTCCTTCTCTCATTTTTGTGGTGCTGGGAATTGAACCTGAGACCTCAAAGACTGCAGAGTAGCATTCTACCAACTGAGCTAAATCCCAGCCCCTTTTACTTCCTATAGTTGGTAAAATTTTAAGTTGGTTGCTTTCCTTTAAAACATCTTTCTCATATCTTGCTTAAGTAAAAACTAAGATTTCTCCATGTAGGCCCCTTTCATATATAGTATCTTAAAATTTGACCTGATACAAAAGCAAAGAAAAACATCCCTAATGCTAAAAGTTTCTATGACTGTTTCCTTCAGTTTAAAAGTGTGGTCTATTGAAAACTGCTATGATATTCCATGCTGCAGAGGCTTGATTTTTATGTGGTGGAAAGCTAAGGCATAATCTATACACAAGAATGAAAACAAAGAAATTGAAACAATGCTCAGCCTAAAGACACATTGAGGGATTTTCTTCCATTTGCTGAAGGGTGGTTCTTCAGGATTACAACTATAGGAAGAAAAACATCTTTGTCTCATGCATTTTGGCTTTCCCATTTGTGTTTATATACATGTGAACAGCCCACCAGACTCCAAAACATAATGGAGAGAATAGGTACACCTCATGGGAGGGAATCCTCTGAGAGAACTAGATTTGGAGAGCTCATACCTAGCCTTACAACCTGCTGAGACATTTCTATACCCCATAACAGAAAGATGAAATGTATCTTATGGCAAGATTGAGCTGCACGAGAAGGGTGGAGTTTGCTAAAGGAGGATGAGAAGTTATATACAGGAGATTTGAAGAACAAAGCAGAGGCTGTGATCCGGGAAGTAGGAAAGACTCTGAGGTAAATCCATGAGATTCAAAATAAATTTAACCTGTTCGCTCCTTACCTATGCAGAGACTAAGGAATACCATGGTATTTCAAGGTTAAGTAGTTATTTTTTGTCTCCTTTGTTGCTATATCAACTCCCTGATAATGCCTGTTATAGCTTGGTAAATGGTGAATTAGAATTGTTGTTAGGTGGGGTGGAGTCCTGTCCGATTCATAGCGACCCTCATACAGTTTTCAATGGCTGCTTGTTTCGGGAATGGATTGCCACATCCTTCTCCCAAACTAGAATTAGGAAAGATAAAATAGAAGAGCCTTTCCACATTCATTTCTTTAATATCCAAATGTAGTAGCAGCAGCATGAGAGGAAAAATGAAAGTAGAGGAATTCTGAGAACTTTCCAGCACAAATTTGTGTTTTTAGCAGAAGGTTAGATAAAAGTACAGCATAGAAAGGCAACTGTGGCATAGAATTGACTTAGAACTGGGCATGATACAAACAAACACTTTCCCTGAATATCCTAGTGAGAAATAATCTTTGAAGGGGCTATAGCAGGAGGGAAGAATACTGAAGTCAGGGTTGCACATACATATTTGAAGGCTAAGTGATAATTTGAAATTCAACAGAAATGTGAATATTTTCAAGTGGTAAAACGCACTGTTTGCTAATGAGAGAAAATGCCTACCCAAGTTGAAAATAGGTCAAATAACTCCATTGATATAAATCACCCTGATTGTATCAACGTCATAATGCCATTGCTGGAGAAATCATGGGGCCTAATATCAATTTGGGCAACCAAAATTTTTGGTTTAGTTTTATTACTATTTATGGTAAATAATAATTCATTTCACCTGTAGCTGTACCACTGTGGCATCAAATCCTATCAGATCTCAAAAGCTAAGCAGGGTCAGGCCTGGTTAGTACGTGGATGAGAGACCACCTGGGAATACTAGGTGCCGTAGGCATGGGAGAAGGACCTGGCAACCCACTCCCCTCCCCCCAAAAAACAATCAGCCATTGAAAACCCTATGAATAGCAGGGAAGCACTGACAATACTGTTGTGCCGGTTGTACATAAGGTCGTTGAGTCAGACACCGACTCGACAGCACCTAACAACAACAACAACAATAATAATTCATGTCAGTCATCTCTATTTGGGTACTTTTCATAGTTATCTCTAATTAAAATATCACAAACAGTTTTTACTTTCATTTGACAGAAGAAAACAGGAGTCAGATTAAATAACAAGGCCTCAATTGCCAAACTGGTAAATGACAGTAGAGTTTTAAAGCAGGTGTACATGACTCTAGATTTTCAAAAATATACTAAACCTTGTGCTTTGATTTTGCTAAAATGTTAGTGAAATGTATTTTGGATATGAGAGGAAAATAACCAAATGGACTGTTTTTTGGGGGTTTTTTTTTTAGTGTAAAATAAAGGCAAAGAGAAAGAAGAAATATATTCCAGTGAGAGCCAAAATATAAACCAACCTTATGACTACCCGATCAAAAACATTATTGAGTGATATATATATATATATATATATATATATATATATATATATATATAT
>VMDO01036778.1:0-14850 GCA_007922755.1 Pedetes capensis
ATTGGTTAAGAATATATCCTTTGATTCCCCCCTCTTTAGTTTGGAAGTTACACAATTTGTTCCTATTCTTTTATAATGGAAGAGAAAATCATAGTTCTTACTTTTTAAAGTATCATGCCACCCATATGATTGATATCAATAATATTATCCTCCAAGATAATATAAGAACTTTAGAGTACGTTCTCCATTTGTTAGTTAGGCATCATGGCACATGCCTGTGATCCCAGTGACTTGGTAGGCTGAGGCGGGGGATTGAGTTCAAGGGCAGAGGCAGCCTGTGCAATTTAGTGACACTGTCTCAAAATGGACTGGGGTTTAGCTCAGTTGGTAGAGTGATGCTCTATACTCTCTCAGGCCCTGGGTTCAATCCCCAGCACCACAAAAATGGGGGATGGACCCAGCAGCCTACTCCAGAAACAATCCACCACTGAAAACCCTACAAATATCAGAGAAGCACTGACATAGTACTGGACATGGTACAGTGTTGGGTAGTGTTTTGGTCTGTTGTACATAGGGTTGCTATGAGTTAGACCCAACTCAAGGACACCTAACAACAACAACAACAACATCTCAAAATAAAAAAAATTGAAATGAGGAAGGCTTAAGGTGAGACTTACTGGTGAAGCGCTTTCCTAGGATATGCAAGGCCCTGAGTTCAATCCTTTGGTACTATAAGACAAAAAAAAAAAAAAAAGAATATTTTTTCTACTTATTCCAATTCTGATACAAATGTTATTATAGTTTTAGGTTTTAATTTTTAATTTATACTATTTTATCCAAAAGACAACATCATTATTTGTTAACAGAGATATATCTGCAATCCTCCTGCCTTAGCCTCTTAAGTGCTAGAATTAAGGGCATGTGTCAACTTCATTCTTCAGTGGTATTCCACAGTGTGCAAAATTCTTTTTCAGTAGTTTTCTTTCAGCATATTTCCATTTCTACTGTTGAGAAGAAAGTTGACTGTTGTCAGCTCTTTAAAACATTTTTTCTCCTTTCCTTTGGCTGCTTTTAGGATTATTTCTTTAATTACAATGTTCTGAAATTCCTCTATCCATCTGTGGATTCCATCCATCTGTGGATTTCTTTTTATTCAGGTTTGTTGGGCATTTTGGAACTATGAATAGGTGTCTTCCATTACATCTAGAAATTTCTCTGCCATTACCTTTTTTCAGATATTGTTTCTCTTTCATTCTCTTTTCTTTTTGAACTCTTATTAGTTGTATGCTAGACAATCTTTTTTTACTCACTCTAAATCTTAACTCATATTTTACATCTCTAACTCCATTTGTGCTACTTTCTGGATAATTTGATTTTTAAGCAAAATATAGTTGACTAAATCTGTCTTCAATTGTCTTTAATCTTCTTCTGTTAAATTTATCTAATGATTTTTAAACTCTACTTATTTTCTCCCAAAATTTCTATTTGATTTTTTAAATATCTTTTGCCACTTTTGTTTTACAGCTTCCTATTTAGAGTAAACATTTTCAAGATCCTATTTTATGTATGTAGATATGCAGCATAGTTGTTTCATAAGTTGTATCTGGTCATTCTTATATCTGAAATGCTTATGTGTATGGTTTTGTTGTTAGTTCTTTCTGGTGGCTCTTACTCTTAGTGGCTTCTTTTTCTTTGCTTTTGCACCTTGAGACGTGCTGTTTTCCTTGATTAATCATTTATGGGAATTCTCTGTGGGCTAAGATGGACACACACTCCTCCAGAGAAGATCTGTATTCGTCTCTGCCAGGCATGTGTGAGTTCCACCAGCCTGACACCACCATGAAATAGTTCTTTGCTTGATGTTTGTTGGACCATCCAAACAACAGGATTCTAGCAACACAATCTGTAGAAGGGTTGCCTGGTAGCTACAGATTCTCAAGAATTCCTTACCACCCACCCTGATCAGCACCAAAGATTTCCTGGTAGTCTGGAAAGTGAAGGTGGGAAGATGGTGTGGGTTTGCTTCTGGTCTGCTCTTTCACTGCATTTATGCAGCTTTGGGATTTGGCTCAATGTGGAGAGGGTGTCCCCTTTACTACTCCCCAGTGTGGATAGGCAACAGCTTCATATTCTATCCCCCAAAGCCCATAAGGACATGAAAAAAAAAAAAAAACACCTCAACTTTGCCAGAATCAGCAAATACTTTCAGGAAAAAACACCTACTCATCTCAACTAGCCTCTCTAGTTTCTCTCATTATATTAGTGCCTGACTTGAAAATTCTTACTCTTTACTCCTCTCTATAGTGTATTCAAGATTTCTAAAGTAGTTTATCAAAAAACTTTAATTGTTTTCACCGGAATCACTCGTCCCAATAATCAAATTCATCATAATTCTGGAAATAGGAATCTCATATAAATATATTTTAAGATATAAATTTAATTATAAATTTTACTTTAGACATAAAATCAAACTTTTTCATGTGCTTTCATTTTTGATCAGTTCAAAATGTTTTGTAATTTTCATTGTGATTTCTTCTTTAATCTGAATTACCTATTTGTTTAATTTTCAAGTATACATTTTTATATGGTTTTGTTTTTTGTTTTATCTTTTAAATTTCTGGTTTCTAATTTTATTTCAGAAATACAATTTGGTTATATTGATTTTTAAAAAAGATTTGTTTGGATTTCTTTTGTAGTAAGTGGCCATTTTTGCTAGATTTCTCTTGTTTGCTTGGGAAAATTATGTATTCTCTGTCGGGCATGAGAAAACAGAGACATATGCAAAATATTGATAAGCATGCTATTCAAATCTTCCTTAGCCTATTGGATCTATTAATTTTTGAAGTAAATAAACATTAGTAAAGAAAAAAGCTCTGAAATGTGTTAAAATATTGGCAAGGCTTGCTCATTCTTTTTTCCATCCTGGGGTATAGAACCCAGGGCTTCATGCTTGCTCTGCAAGCGCTCTACTATTGAGCTGCACCTCCAGTCCATTTTTTACTTTTCATTTTGAGATAGCATCTCACTAAGTTGCACAGGCTGCCTCTGGAGTCGAACTCACGATCCTCTTGCCACCACCTCCTCTGTTGTGAGAACACAGGCATGTGCCACTGCACCAGCATTTTGCTCAGTTCTGATGGGCTTACACTCAGTATGTCAATTTATTTTCAAAAGAGAAGTTGTGAAATCTTTACAGAAGTATAGTATTAATAGAAAACTTAAATTTGGCTTTATATCTAGCTAAGTAAAATTGCATGATGTACACATAATTCGTTTTGAAATGTGCAATATTCGTTTTCTCTCTGTTCAGTAAATTTCTAGTGTCTGTCATGTTCAACACAGGATTCCTCTAAAACCTAGCAGAGTGCTTGGCACATAGTGGGTTAGTAGGTGACTGAATGAACAACAAATGGATGACTTGCAAATGAGTACACTAAGAGATATGAGGAGGTATATTAGTATTCTTTTGCTGAATTTAAAAGTTACCCTTTGCTGGGTATGCATGGTGCATGCCTGTAATCCCAGCAACTCAGGAGACTGAGGCAGGATTATGAGTCTGAGGCCAGACGCAGCCTGCACAACTTAGTGAAACCCTGTCTCAAAAACAAAAATTAAAAGGGGCTAGGGGTGTGGTTCAATGGTAGAACACTTGCCTAGCATGCGTGAGGCCCCGAGTTCAACTCTCCCAGAGAGAGAGAGAGAGAGAGCTAGAGAGAGAGAGAGAGAGAGAGAGAGAGAAAGAGAGAGAGAGATTCATTACCCTCAAGTTTGTTGGCATAAAATAGCAAACATTTATTATCTCACAGTTCTGTGAGTCAGGAACCGTGGCACTCGGGGTGGATCCTCTGGCTCAGAGTCTCTCCCAAGGCGGCAATCAAAGCAGCCTCTCAAACTGCAACTAGGGAAGGATCTGCTTCCAAGCTCACTAAAATGATTGTTGGCAGGAGTCCAGACAGGAAATGGTGAGTTGGTAATCATCAGCATACAGAAGTCCCACTTATCTGCAGTTTTACTTTCCAGTGTTTCAGTTATCCACAATCAGTTGTGATCTGAAAATATTAAGTGGAGCCTAACAATTTATAAGTTTTAAATTTCACAGTGTTCTGAGTAACATGATAAAATCACCTACTGTCCTGTTCTGCCCTATCCAGGATGTGAAGTATCCTTTTGTCCAGTATGTCCACATTGCATATACTACCTATCTGTTAGTATGCACCGGGTTGGGTACTCTCTGTCATTTCAAGGCATCCCCTAGGGGTCTTAAAGCACATCTTCAATGGATGGGAGTTGGGGGAGGGCACCGTACTGCTGCATTTGAACAGTGGATGAAGCCATAATATTTGATGAGATTTCCCTAAAGAAGCATACATTCACCTAACTCTATATTGGTTATTTCATTCTCATGATAACCCTGTCCTGCAGGTAAAATTTACCCTCATTTTATAAATGAGGCAGGCACAGACAATTAAACTGACTTGTCCCACAGCCAGCAAGTGGAAGGAAAAAAATAAACAGATTCAAATGTGTCTGACTCTAAAGCTTGTGTTGATCCCCCAGTAGTGCATGCTTTACCTGTTACTGCTTCTTCTTACTGCTTCCTTCTTCTCTTCCAAATTTTGATAGTTGCCACAATGGCTGGCAGGGTTTGTGTCTCAATATTCAGTTTCATTGTCTATAAAACAAGGATAACAACTCCTGTTCAGGATGCAAGTGTTTAATGAGAAGATTCATGTCAAGGCTATGTTGTAGATAACCAATTGCTATTAGTTCCATCTTGTTTCATGAACAGAAACTGTTTTCCTTGGTTTTCTAAGTTTTCTTTAGTGGGGAATAAAGGGTTTTGTTACACAAACACTAAACTGAATTTAATTTTGATATTGTAAAGTATTTCCTATTTTTTTTTATACTCTGCTTTCATCCAGGAAAGAGTTGAAGCAGCTGATTTTCCATAAGTAAATTTGCTGATCAGAAAATAGAAATCCTTGCTAAATCGTTTACCTGTATTTGGGGGTAGGAAATTATTCTTGCTGCCTTTATGGGATTGGGAAGGTTGTAGCCCTTGGGGAGCATGTTGCAAAGTTGGGAACCAGCTATGAACCTGAGCCAGCAGCCAGCACCTCAAGGAAGGCCTGCATAACTGTAGGGAGCTTTCAGGGACTGGAGATCTAGCTGGGAGTCCTTGACTCAGCAAACATAATATCCCAAGCCTTCCCTTTTTGAATGCTATGCTCCGCGGGATGTCATGTCCCAGGATAAATTTTCTCATGCTCTGTTCACATCAGATTTCTTTCTATCTGTCAAATGCTCCATTTTGTCCATTTATTCATTCCATCCTTATTGATACCTCTTTTATGTCAAGCCCTGTGCTAGACACTAGCAACACGGATGGCAATGACACCATCACTCCCCTGAGGTGGCCTCAAGGAGGGAATTCATGGCCATTTTCTTTCCTTCCTCTTGAAGGAAGCACACTCTGTTCCTGTGTTCAGATTGCCCTTCTTTACCTTCTCCATCTATCAAATTCCTGTTTATCTCTCAAGACTTATCTCAAATACTATCTCTTCTGTGAACTCTCTCCATATCCCTCAGAGAAAAAGAGTCAGTGGTACTGTACTCTGTGTCACTGTAGAATGCCATGTGCGCCTTTCCTGGGGCTGTTTAGTCATGTATATCCATCTCCCGTAACCCTAGCCAGTCCTTAAGCTTGTCATGGGCAGAGTCAGGGACCAAGCCTTGTTCGTCTTTGGTCTCCAGTGGCCAACAATGCCTGACACATCAGGAGCATCTATGAGCATTTGTATACTCCATCAAGTGGTCAGTGAAAGCACAGCACAGAGAGGGCCTCATCAGCAATCTGGAGGGTTCTCAGGAAGGAAGAGCTGGCTGGCAGGCACAGAGTGTCAGAGAGGTGCTGTGAAGGGCATGAAAACAGGTGACCATAGATGAAGGCCACCTGCTGGCTTTGAAGGCACATACAGGTGTTTCGCAAGCAGCAGACCGTGGCAAGGCAGGGAGGGCTGAAAAGGCAGAGGGAGGTGAAACATGTACAGGTGACACTGGCTGGCCACAGTGCAAAACGTGAGCCAAAGAATTGCACAGGGAAGCTGGGCGTGGTGGTGCATGCCTGTAATCCCAGTGGTTTGGGAGGCAGAGGCAGGAGGATCGCAAGTTCGAGACCAGACGCAGTCTGCATAATTTAGCGAGACCCTGTCTCAAAAAATAAAAAAATAGGTTGGGGTTGCAACTCAGTGATACAGCACTAGCAAAGCATGCAAGTGTGAGGCCTTGGGTTCAACCCCCAGTACCGAAAAAAAAAAAAAAAAAAAAAGATTTTCACAGGAGGTGGAGCCTGGTTAGCTGGACAGTGTCGACTTGGGTTGGGCTCTGGCTACCAGACAGAGGAGCTGAGATTGTATTCCACAGATGGGTTTCACTGAAGGTTCCTCAGAAGGGTTGGCACAAAGACAGGGCTGCAGGTTAGAAAGATGACTGTAACAGCCATGTGGATACCAATGGCCTCCACAGCCTGGTTGCCAAATTCAGGCCCTGCCTCTTGGGCAGGGAGATGGGCCACAGACATGGAGTCCATGAGGGGTGGCAAGCAAAGACCTTCAGCCCGTAGGGTCTTGGAGGAGACCTAAGTCAGATATAGCCAGACATGGACACCACCAAATCCTGAAGTCTCCTCCACTGGAGAAAGAGGCCATCATGGGCCAGTCAGTGCTACAGGGTAGCCCTATGGTGGGGTCAGGATCAGGAGAGCAGGGACCAGGAGAGAAAGCTGTCACTGCACGTGTCCAGCCCTCAGTGAGGCCACGTAAGGAGGGAGAGTGGGAATGGTGAAGTTCGTGACTCCCGGCCCTGGCTTCACACTACCCTAACACCCAGGACACAGGCAGCCCAGCCCAAGCCCCCAACCCAGATTGAGTCTCCCAGGTGCAGCTCAATTTAGTAGCTCCCCTGTACCTCTGTGTGGCCTCAGACTTCCTGTGCAAGCCTCAGCCTGGCTCTTGGACTCTTGTTCCACTAGGGGGGATCCCTGGGCCTCTAGGAGCCAGTGAATTTCTCATGCTCAGAAATAACAGAGCCTGAAGTTTCTTTTACTCTCCAGGAAGGTTAGGTCTCCTTCCTCCCTTTGGCCAAAGACCTCAAATGTGCTCCATGGTCTTTGCTACTGCCTCACCCTGACTCAGAATTGCAAGATGTAAGTTCTTTCCATTGTCTATCTTGAATCTGCTGTGCCACATTTATGGCCCCTTCTCTCATCCTATGCTCTCCACATACAAGAGAAAATCTCCTCACCAAGGGGCCTGAAATGTCAAAATACAGAAGGCTGAGACCTAAGAGCCCACTGGAGGGTTTAAGACTTGTAAGGGCACTATATAAGATACATATTAAATGTACTACATTAAATTTGCCAGTTTTTGCCTAACTATGTGAAAGTTTAATGAATTATAGTTGACTATTGATAAAAGGTTATATTTGTCATTTAAACCTTTAATAATGCTTTTTTTTCATGATCCCTACTTTGAGCCTATAATCTTTTCAAGACTGCAATATGTGTGTAGACCATGAAAACTCAAGACTCTGGACACTTTGCTTATCGTACCTAACAGATGAAATGGCCATGGAGATGTCACCTGGCAGGGAGAAAGGATAATTTCCTCCCCTCTATTGCCCCAGACCTTTCAAAGTACCTTTTCTTTTTAACTGAGGAAGGAGGTGGTTGTTGTTTTTAGGTGCAGTTGAATCGAGTTTCACTCATAGCGACCCTATGTACAGCAGATCGAAACACTTCTCTATTCTGTGTCAAGCACACAATCTTATTTATGTTTAAGCCCATTTTTGCAGACACTGTGTCAATACATCTGGTGGAGGGTTTTCCTTTTTTTGTTGTTGTTGACCTGCCACTCTCTCAAACATGATGTCTTTCTCTAGGGATTGACCTCTTCTGACTACATGCCCGAAATATGTAAGATGCAGTCTGGCCATCCTTGCTTCCAAGGAGAATTCTGGTTGCACTTCTTCTATGACAGATCTGTTGGTTCTTTTGGCAGTCCATGGTATATTCAATAGACGTCTCCAGCACCATAATTCAAAAGCATCAATTCGTTTCCTGTTTCCCTTGTTTAATGTCCATCTTTCACAACTATATGATGCGACTGAAAATACCATGGCATGAGTCAGGTGCAGGGAGCCACTAGAAAAGGCCTGCCCTGGGGTCCTGTCTGAATCCAGCACATGCACTCCTAGCATCCACGCCCCTACCCCAGCTGAGCCTCATCTTAGCCTGTCCTGGGCTCTAAGAGAGGTGTGGCCTGAGCATCTCTGGGAGTGAAGTCCCCTTGGAGCTTGACGCCTCCTCCCTCAGCAGAGGGGGTTGCAAAACTGTCATGGATGGAGCCCTGGGGGCCAAGTTCAACTCAGGAGGGGCCCCCTGGGTCTTAAAGGGCCCTGCCCTCACCCACTTCCCTGCAGGATTATAAACGCAGGGCAGCAAAGTCCCCAGTCCTCTTGGGGAGCTTTAGTTGCCCCTCCTCCAGCCTTTCTTGCCTGGATCTCCAGGTAGGAGCTGATCCGCAGCTCGAGCTGGCCTGGCCTGCTGCCTCTGTCCCTTTCCATGTCTGCGCAGGTGTGGACGTGGCTACCTCCTCCTCTTCTCTGAGCTGGTTCCCCTCTCTCCCTTCCCCTGGGCCAGTTCTGGTCTCTTTGTCTCTCTTTCTTCTCTCCATCTCTCCCCTTCCGTCTCCACTTCCGCTTCTGTCTGCGGTCCCTGCATAGCTCCGGTTTTTGTCCCATCTCCCAGCACTCTGAGGTTCTCTGCCTGGGTCTTGAGCGCACTCTTTCTGCCTTTCCTTCTCCCCTGACTTCTCTGTTTTTCATTGGTGGGCTCTCTCTGCCTCTGCATTTGCCTGTGGCACAGTTTCTGTCCCCTGTCATCCCCCAGCCATCTCTCTGCCCCCCTGTACCCTCCCTGATTCCCAAGGCTTTTCCCCTCGAATGCTCTCCCTCTCTGACTAGAGCCAGGTTCTCTGCCCACCCTCCCCCACACCCTCCTCCACTGCCTGCCTCTCTCGGCCTCCATTACCCAATAACCCTGTCCAGCTGTCCTCACCCCTGTCTGTAGTTACCTCACGCCACCTGCCTGCTCTGGACGAGCACTCCATGCCCTCGCTCCACTGCCTCATCTCTCTCTCTCTCTCTCTCTCTCTCTCTTCCCCTCCCTCTCTGTCTGTCTCTTCCTATCTCTTCCTTACTCCTAACACTGCAGCCGCACTGTTCTCAGCACCCCGTGGATCTCACGGGCCTCCCCCTCTGCTTGCTCAGCCCCTCAGCCTTCTTCCCAGCGTCTCCTTTCTCTCCCTGTCTTTTTCTCCTTTTGCTTCCTCACCTTCCTCGGCTCCTGTGGCAGCCTCCTGTCAGGTCACAGTGTCTCTGGGCCTCTTTCCTTTAGGCCTCCATCCCTTTTCTAACACAGAGACAGGGGTGAGCACCCTCCTGCCTTCTCCCTCCTCCTGCGCACTCTGCTCCTTCTCTTCCTGCTCCCTGCATTGTGCGCTCAGCATCTCTTTCTCCCTCTCCTGAGGCTGCCTCTGGTTCCCTGGGCCTCTCTCTGCCACACATTGTTCATGAGATTCTCTCTCTTCCTGCTGGACCCTCAATGTCTTTTCCTCAGCATTCTCTCCGCTTTTTTCTTGCTTTCTAGTTTCATCTATTCTCCCAGATGAAGCTAGACCATTCTTAGCCCTAAAGGTTTGTGTTGATACTGGGAGTATGTGTGTGTGTGCACCTGTGTGTGTACCTGCATGTGTGTGTGTATGTGTGTATGCTGGGGAAAGAGTGAGCAAAACAGGAAGGGAGAGAAATTATGTCTCTTTAGAAGGAGACAGTATGGCAATCAACCTCCTCTCTCCACACATAAGACACAATTACCTGCTCAGAGCCATGGCCAGTAAATGGCAACAGTGAAAAGTCAAAATTAGCTGTCTTGAGCCTTTCCGATCCTGTGCTGCAAAAGAGGTGATGTTGAGAGTAGGAGATAAATACAAGCATCCAAAGTAAAAATGTAAACAAATTTTCCCTGATTGCCATTACTTCTTGGCAAGGGACTAAGACAAGTGCTCCTAGGCCAAGCCCCAGCCCATCTAGGGGCCAGAGACTCACTCTCCACCATGACCTTACAGCCTATTTCTGTCTTCTCATTGACAACAGGTCATCATCAAACCTAACTGTGACCGGGTCAGAAACTGAGGCTCAGAGAGGCCAAGTAATTATCCCCAAGACACACAACAAGGCAGCCAAGGAAAGTAAGAACAGAAACCAGTCCATGGTCTCCACTCTGAATGAGTACACAAGTTCATCAAAGGGCCTGGGGTCCTGGAGGATAGCCACTGGACACCTGCATCTTCTTTGCATCCTCTGCTCTCAGCCTGCACCCACAAGCTGGAGGTAAGAACAGGCAACCTCTCACCATCATGGCCCTTGATTAAGGGCCCCCATGTCTCAGAAGCCAATGTGGTTCACAGCATCAGATTCCATTTGTTCCTAAGTCTCTTATTCTGAGAGCCACACTTGGCACTGCAGGCTCTTGGACTGGGAGACAATCTGGTTGGTGCTCCCCCTACTCAGTCTCTCTCTTGCTGCACTGCCTGAGCCTAGTTACTTCCCTTCTGCAAGCTTAGGTGAAATGAAAGGATTGTACTAGTGATTATCAAACTGAGGCTCAGGGAGGCTTTAGCTAGTAAGAGGAGCCATGGGGCACCATGTGTGTCCAGGTGAGGGTGGGCAAAGTGCATTCCATGCTTTTGCAGAAGTTTGTCTTTGACACAAAGGTTCAACGGTTTAAAAATTGTTGGAAATGTTTAATTCTGAAGTTGCAAGACTTCTTTTTTTTTTTTTTTTCAGTACTGGGGGTTGAACCCAAGGCCTTGCACTTGTGTGCTTTGCAAGTGCTGGACCACTGAGCTGCACCCGCAGCCCCTCTTTTTACTTTTTGTTGAGACAGGGTCTCGCTAAGTTACGCAGACTGCCTCTGGTCTCAAACTTGTGATCCTCCTGCCTCCGCCTCCCGAGCCACTGAGATTACAGGCATGCGCCACCACACCCGGCTGAAATTGCAAGACTTTAAGTCTCATGGCTCAGTGTCCACTCAGTCCAACACGTATTTCCAGTTCTGGTCTCAGTGAGGGGCACGTCTAGAGGAGCGCATCCCCTCCCCTTGCACTGTTTCTGCCTTGAGTGTCCCCCTGGAAGGACATTGAACCACAGTCCATAGAAGATACCTCAGTAAAGGTGGTATTGTGGGCCCTCATACCGTTTTGCTCATTCTCTACAGCTCTCACCTCCTCACCCCAAACCTAGGGATAAACAGAAAGTGTTGGATATTAAACAGGATGATAAATAGAAAGTATAGAAAGTGTAGAATGTCTCTAGAGGTACCACTGCACATTATCCACCACAGTCATTTTACAGATGAGACAATGAGAGCAAAGGAAGTCTGGCAAATCATCCCAAATCACATAGCAAATTAGTGATCTAGCAAGAGCAAAAGCCCGGCTTGTACATGGACTTATCAGGTGCAATGACCAGGATAGTTGCTTGGGCCCAAGTGTAAAGGCCTTGCATGTGTGTTCGGAAGGGCTGGTCTCTCTTACTATTAATAATGATAAGAGCTCTTCCTGCCCTAGCTGGGTGGCAGGCTGCGGGGCGGGGCATAAGCAAGGAGTAGTAGGAAGTCCCATTCTGGTCTTGGACCCAAATGCTGTAAGACCTGCAGGTGGAGTTAGGCCTCTCATGAGGGAACCAGCACACACATCTTCGGGGCCAGGGATGGAGGAGGTGGCCAGAACTCAGAGCGGGCCTGGACCTTTCTCTGCCTGGGCCCACCTGGGCTGGTCTGCTTCTTCCCCTCCTCAGATAGAATTTCCTCCAGGTCTCAAGGTGGTTTAGGATGCAGAGAAGTGTCTTTGTATGTGATGTTCCCCACTCCTGTGCTGTGCAGACACCAACAGTCCCTCACATGTTTCTAGCATTTATTCATGGTCTACTATATTCACCCCCACCCACTCTGTGGCATTCTCACCATAGAGATTAGGTTGCTAAAGCTCAGAAAAGTTAGGCAATATGCTTGGATTACACAGCAAGAATGGCAAAGCAGCTCCTGGGGCCTCTGTCACCCAGAATCTACACCCAGGGCTCTCTCTGCTTTGCCATACCACCCAGTGCTACAACAGCTCAGTCTCAAGGCTGGTTCTCCTTAATTTTCTAGCTCCAGAGATCTACCAACCTCAGGACACCAGAATCTAAGTCAATCTCTCTTTTCTTGTAATGACCACAGCCTTCCCTCCATAAGCCACTTTTGTCTCACTGTGGGTTGAGTCACGTTAACTTGGGTTACCAGTCCTTCTCCCAGCCCATCCTCTCTATATGCATGGAGTTCCCCTAGACTTTCACCTTTGGTCTGTTCCCTCCCAGGCAATCTCCTGTCTAAGACTTGATTACATTAACCGATATGTGGCTTTATACCAAACTACATAAGCTGATTCCCTAGGGCAGCTCAGTAGAAGATGGTTTGGGCGAGACAGAGGAACTCTTCATTCCATTCTTCTCAGGGCCTTCTCCATCTCTGACTTCCTCTCTCATATCCACCTAATCTTTGCCTAAAATATTCCGGACAACATTATGCAACAGTGGTTGTAGCAGCACATGATTTCAGTAGACCACTAGAACAGAGAGCAGAAATTCAAATGCCACAGGGGCCAAGGAGGCGATGTAAATGCTTAAAATTAGCCTATGAAAAATAATAATGAATGATAAGCAATATTTCAAACCAAGAATGAAGGAGTTCACATTCCACTCAAAAGGTGAACCACATACTCGCCTCCTGACTATTGCCCATAGTAGAAACAAAGGCCCAGTATGGTCAAATCTAATTTGTGATCCTGAAGATCTCGATTGTTTTTATGGATAAACTGAATTTTTAAAATATTAGCAGTTAAATAAAAATTTAAAAACTAGAAAATCCAAATCACAGAAAACTAGAAAATCCAAACAAAACATGTATGTATATCACATTTGCCTTACAGATTCCCATTAAGTGATATCTGCTGTATAATTTTAGCATGATGTTGGCTATTTTTTTGTGACAGATATTCTTTATAAAGTCAATATAGTTTCTGAAAATGCAATATTAAATGTCTCTGTGACAATTCACAAAACAGAAAGTTGAAAAGAATCTAGGAATCCAGGATACCAAAGTGGGTAACAGTGGTTAGGCCTTCTCTGCATCCTACTGCAAAGTAGGTGCCAGTGGTGGGCTGAGAAATTCTACTCAGCCATGCACCATAAGCCCATCACAAGAAACTTCCCTTTCATGGATTTACTTCTGCATAGTTTCCCATAATCCCTTGAATTTTTAATATGTTACTAACAAAATATAAAGTTTTTCTGAATCATAGAACCAGAAAGACAATGAATATTGAAAGGTAAACCCAACCATAAGGAAAATTTTTAAATCTCCAAATGTGCACTGATACAACAAAGCAAAATCAATTTACTGGCACCATGTTGACAGTGTGAAGGGGAGTCTTTGAAGTGTTCCTCATTAAGAAATTATAGCAGCTCCTTTTCTGCTCTTCTCTCACAAGCTCTCTCTTCTTCCACTTCTCTCTCTTCCTTTCTCTCTGCTCCTCTCCTCTTCTTTCTCTATCCACCATGTACCCATCTCTCCCTTCTCTTGGGCCTGCCATCTTCTCTGTCTATCCAACATACTTTTCCTTCTGAAAGCCTGATTAACTATTCTGTTCTCTTGTTTTTTGCCTTCCCCTGGAGAATAGAAACATCCTTATGTGGATTTACTTAGGGAACACAAGTTTTTCCAAGTTTCTTTCCAGGTTTCTCTAAGCTTCTCCAGGTGCCTCAGTTTTCCTTAAAGTTATTGTCTTTAATAAGCCTAACCTATACTCTCTTCTATAAAAAGAAAGTATGGCAAGAAATTATTGTAAAGCATATATGTTATTAATTTAATATATCTTTCGTGCATATGCACTGGCATTTTTTTGTTATTCTAAAACTTATTTATAGGACCATACTTAGCTTAGCCAAGACATTCCTTAACTATAAAATAATCTGCCACAACATCTTAGAAAATTACCTCTCACATTTGAGGAGATAATGTGATCATGTTGACAAAAATTGTTGAATGGATTTTAGCCATAACACAGGGAGCAGTTAGAAGCCCAGAGATCTGGAGGAGATTTCGCGCACACGCACCCACAGGCCCGGACCCAACACGGAGTGCAACCTTGCCAGCACACTCTCACCATGCCTGCGGGACACAGTCTGCAGTTCCTAAGTGAGTCACCGTGAGGGAGCACACAAACGCCCTCCATAGCGGCTGCGGAGCGAACGGGGAAGCAGTTGCCAGCGATCCGCGTCTAGAGCTGAGGCGCGGCTCCCCTCCCTTCTGTTGCGGCGGGTCAGGCCTACGATCGCGAACTCCACAGAAATTTGGGCACACATATATCTGGATCCCAGACACATCAGAGGTGAGCCCAAATCACCCCACTGTGATGCGGAGAGATCTGGAGCTTGTGGAGCCGGCCAAGTTGCACGAGGCCGGGCAGCTCCTTTTCGGGGGAAGCCGCTTGCCCTGGCCTGCGGCCGGGGAGCTCTTTCTCAGCGGTGCAGCTCGCCCCTGGCGGAGAAGTTCCGAGCGCGACCGCAACACACAACAAGGCTGTGGGGAGGAAATCTCTGATTTAGGGAACTGGCGCCCGATCTCCGTGGGACAGGGAGATCTTTAGGGAAGACCCCACAGGTTTCACTGCCTCTCGAACAGTACAGTAGTCGCGGAGTCTTCTGTGGAACAGTCTCTATGGGCACTCGAGGCCCCAATTAAATCCAGATTGT
>VMDO01036779.1:0-14850 GCA_007922755.1 Pedetes capensis
GAAATGAGAAAAAAAACAAAAACAGAAGAACTGGGAGGATTTGGAGAATCCCCAATTCCTGTTGAGCTTGAGTAAACAACCTCCAGGTTCTTTGTACATTACTCCCTTTCCTGAGGGAATGACCACAGAAGAAAAAGTTCATTTCCCTCAGGCACAACTTTCATACCTCAATGTCTCCAGACCTCTAACTAAAGTTAACATCTACACCGTCTCAAGGGAACACTGATAAAATCAAATGTGGCAGGAGAAACCTTGCATATGAAAACAATAGAAACTAATATATATATATATATATATATATATATATATATATATATATACACACACACACACACAGAGGGAGGAAAACCACATCTAAACTGTAGAAGCAGCAATTAGAATAACACCCTGATTAAGTTTACAGCTTAATGTCCACAGTTTAGGTTTCCCCTGCAGCATAACAAATCATTATTGGTATCTCATTGTGGTTTTAATATACATTTCCCTAATAGCTAAAAATGTTGAACATTTTTCCATGTGTTTATTTGCCACCAGCATGTGCTCTTCATTGAAATGTCTCTTCATGTCTTTTTCTCTATTTTCTAATTGGATTATCAGAGTTCTGTTTGCTTGTTTTCTACTGTCAGGTTTTAGGAGGTATTTATATCATCTTATATGAGTCTTTGGTTAGATAATCAGCTTGTATTTTGTTTTCTTACACTTTTTTGAGGCACTGAGTAGCACAGGCTGGTCTGGAACTCACTATATAACTCAAGCTGGCCTCAAACTCATGATCTTCCTTCTTCAGCCTCCCAAGTGCTAAGATTACAAATGTGCACCACTATGCCTGGCATGTTTTGTTATATGCTTACCAATATATTTTGTAGAATGGAAGTTTTAACTTTGATGAAATTCAATTTATCATTTTTACTTTTACAGATCATCCTTTTGGTGCCATATCTAAGAATTTATCACCAGGTCCTAGGTCCTGAAGACTTTCTCCTGCTGTCCTCTAAAAGTTTGTTTGTTTTTTGTTTTGGTTTTCTGTTTGTTTGTTCTTGTGGTCCTGGGGGACACTGACCCCAGGGCTTCACGTGTATTTTGCAAGCACCACTAGATCATTTTTTATTTTTTTTATCTCCAGACAGGGTCTTGCTAAGTTACACAGCCTGCCTCTGGCCTTGAACTTGAGATCCTCCTGCCTCTGCTTCCTGAGTTGTTGGGATTACAAGCATGCTCCTCTGTACCTGATTTTCCGAAAGTTTTATACCTTTACATTTCACATTTATTTTTAGTTAATTTTTGTATAAAGTGTGAGGTTTGGGTTGAGTTTTTTTCTTGATTCTTTTTTTGGGGGGGAGGGGATGGTTATTTTTTCCCTGTGGATATCAATTTGCTCTAGTCAGTTTGTTGAAAAGACCATCCTTTCTTCATTAAATTGCTTTTGCCACTTCATCAAAAAACAGTTAGACAAAGTTGTATGGATCTGTTTCTGGGTTCTCGATTCCATTCAATCTATCTATCTATCTATCTATCTATCTATCTATCTATCTATCTATCTAACTATACATATATCTGCTGCCTACAGCTGTACCACTGTGGTGTCCGATCCCATCAGATCTCAGAAGCTAAGCAAGTTCGGGCCTGGTTAATACCTGGATGGGAGACCTCCTGGGAACACCAGGTGCTTTAGGCTTGGGAGAAGGACCAGGCAACCTACTCCCCCCAAACCACCAGCCATTGAAAACCCTATGAATAGCAGAGAAGCACTAACAATAGTGTTTCACCTGTTGAACGTAGGGTCACTATGAGTCGGACACCGACTCGATGGTACCTGACAATATGTCTGCTTATACCAGTCTTGATTCATGTAGCTTTAGAAGAAGCTTTGAAGTTTTGTAAGGATATTTATGTGTTGCTCTTTTAGACTAAAAACTTGCAAAACTCACTTTTTGGTTATGAGGGTCATTCTATATATTCCTTGAGACTTTCTATGAAGACAATTATGTCATCTGCAGATTAAGACTATTTTCTTCTTCCCAATTAGTATACCTTCTCCCCACCCTTCTCCTCCTCCTCTTCCTCCTCCTCCTCCTTCTTCTTCTTCTTTTTGGGGTCCTGGGGGTTGAACCCAGGGCCTCGCACTTGCCTGCTCTGCAAGTGCTGGACCACTAAACTGCACCCCAGCCTTTTTCTTATTATTACTTTTTTGAGACAGGGTCTCACTAAATTACACAGACTACCTCTGGTCTCGAACTTGCAATCCTCCTGCCTCCGCCTCCAGAGCCGATGGGATTACAGGAGTGCACCACTGCGCCAGGCCCCCCAACCTTTTTCTTACCTTATGGCACTGGCCAGAGCTGCTAATACTATGTTGAATAAGAGTAGTAAGAGTGGCTATCTTTGCTTTGTTCCCAATATTTTCTAATATTTTTTTCTTTTTTACAGGGCTAAGGATTGCAGCCTTGTTCCAAATCTTAAGAAGGCAGTGTCCAGTTTGTCATCATGAAGTGTGATGCAGCTTCAGGTTTTCTGCGGGTATGTTGAACAAATTAAGGAAGCTCTACCTCTATTCCCAGTTTAGGGAGAGTTTTTGTCATGAACAGCTGTTAGATTCTGTCATATGATTGATCTGCATTGATACAAGCATGTGAGTTTTCTTCTTTTGCATGTTAATGTAGTAAATTATATTGATTAGTTTTCAAATATTCAACAAGCCCCATATCTCTTGTATAAACCCCACTTGGTCACAGGGTACAATACTTTTTGTGTATTTTTTGAGTTCTGTTTGTTTTTTCTAAGGGTTTTTCTAAGTATTTTTCTAAGGGTTTTTGTTTATTTATGAGGCATATTGGTCTGTTGTTTTCATTTCTTTTATTCCTTTCTTTTTGTTTGTTTGTTTTTGAGACAAAGAATAGCCATGTGGCCGTGAACTCATGATCTTCCTGCCTCAGCCTCCCAATACTGGAATTGCAGATGTGTCCATCATATCCAGTTCTTCTTTTTTTAAACTGTATGGTTTGGGTTTGGGTATCAGAGTAATATTGACTTCATAGAATGAGTTGAGAAATGGTCAATTTGGACTGGTGACAAAGTTTTCATATGATTTGTTGTTGTTATTGTTTTGAGACAAGGTCTCACTATATACTTCAGACTGGCCCAAAACTCACTAGGGTGGCTTTAAACTCACAATCCTTCTGCCTCAACCTCCTGAATACTAGGATTACAGACATGTGCCACCATGCCCAGACAGAAGTTTTTTGTTTCCTTATGGTACAAACTCAGGGCCTTGTGCATGCCAGGCAATTGTTCTACCACTCAGGTACATTCCCAGACCTTGTTATGTGATTTTAAATGTAACAATAGTGCACATGTTGTCAGAATTTTCTCATTTGACATGAGAAGTACTATCATTGACCTTAACAAAGTCAAATTTCATACTTCAGATGGAAATTAGGTGTTTTTCACTCTTAGAAAAGCACTTTATACATGCATACATAGGAAAAAAGAGAGTTACTCTATCTTAACTTATACCATGGCACTCCAGGCTTTTAATCACATTTCATAGACATATTTGAATAAAAGATGGGAGAGAGATGGGAAATATAGAAAAAACATAGGTCTTTCCCCTCAGTACTGGCCTTCACACACATGTATGAGATGTGATAAAAATATAATGAATGAGGAAATTTTTAAAATTATTATGGTAAAGGACACATTGCCATTAATTCCTATCAAAATGTTCTCCCTAACTTGAAACACACTTATCCCATCATTCTTGCCATTTTCTAAAGCAATTCTGGAAATCTTCTTTGGTGTCTTTAATTTTGTCCTCCATCATGACAATGCTCCACATTACTTATAGTAATGGCAATTCCTGTCAAATAGAAGCATTATAGTGTGTCCTCATCTACTTTCTTCACTAGATCTGGCACCATGAGACATGTGGCTCTTCCCCAAAATCAAGATGACCATGAAAAGTAAACATTTTAAATTGAGTCAGGACATTGAGGCAGCCATAATAGCACAGTTAAAGACACTTATAAAAGAAGATTTACAGAACTGCTTCAGAAAGTGGCAAGAAAGATTTTATAAGTGTGTTCAAAGCAAGGGGGGATAATTTGAGGGAGATTAGTGGCAATGTGTCTTTTACTGTAATAATTTTTTTTAATTTGAACATTTACTGTATCTTTTGATGATATCTCATTAACTATTTTCCCCATATCTGCCCATGATCTTGAATTTTTCTTTCAGATTTTTTTCTGAAAGAAAAACTTCTATGTCCCTTTTATTTTCAAATTCATACAGAATAAGTCAGATGCATAGGCCCCTTGCCTATTGCCCATTGTATTCGTCAGCTTGTGGTCACTGTCTCAGAGAAACCAACCAAAGCAAACTTATGGGGGAAGAGATATGTACTTGGGATTCAGGGTTAAAAGGTCACAGTCCATAATGGTGGTGGGGCAGGTGTGCCAGTGGCAGGTGGCAGGGCCCATAGCAGAAAACCTCACATCTTCATGATCAGGAAAGAGACAGTGACCAGAGCTGTGGGTCCAGGTAAAAACCTCCACAGACCTGCCCCTAATGAACACTTCCATAAAGCTGAGTCTTGCCTCCCTAAGTTCCTTGACCTCCACAAACAGTGCTTCTGTTGGAGACCAAACATCAAGCACATGGCCTTTTGTGGACATTTTAGATTTAAACCATAACACTCCACTCTTGGCCCCCAAGTCATGGCCATCTCATAAAGCAAAATGCATTCAGTCCAACCTTAGTAGTTCCCATAGTTTTAACTGTCTCAATCTTGTTCAAAAGTTCAAGTCCAAAGTCTTCACTGAGACTTAAGGCAAACTTAGGGTTGTGATCCCATGGAATACAAAAGAAATTACATCCTTTCAATACACAATGGCACAAAGTAAGTATTCCCATTCCAAAATGGAGGAATGAAGGCACAGAAAGGAGAGATCAGTCCATAGCAAGACTGATATTCCTCTGAACAAATAAATCTGGTGGCTCCATGTCTGGGACCTGGCACACGCAACAAAACCTAGAACTTGGCATCATCTGGGCTCAAACAGGCTTGGCTGGCTCTTTCTCCATGGCCTTCTTGGATTGGTTCAATTTATTGCCAGTAGTTTTCATTGGCAGGCAATTGATGGTGCTGGCATCTCCAACATCTTGGGGTCTCCATTTCTGCTTAGGCTTTGCCCTCAAAACTTCACACACCAACCCTTCAGGGGCTCTTTGGAGGGCACCTAACCCCGGTACACACTGCCCAGCCTTGAAGAATATTTTCTGGAGCTTTGGTGGCACCCTCCATGATCCATTAACTCTTGCATTGTTCATACCTGTAAAACCAGCACCACATAGCTGATGCCAAAATTTGCTGCCAGCTTGAAAGATAGCTTCACCCTTTTGAACCACAGCTAGAGCAGTGGCCTCTATATGCCTAGGTTGAGAAACCATTTCTCTGAGTGATCCCCTTGTATCAGGGCATCCCAGAGGCATTTGCTTTTCAGACATTCTCCTTTCAAATAGGTTTTTAGTTTCACACCCTGGAGTCTTAGATGGGAAGGGTCTGGCTGACTCTTTCTGTGCCCCAAAAGAATTTTTATTGTTCCAGGATAAAGATTGAGGCTTCCTTTTACTGTGGATTATCTCTTCAAGAATTAAGGCCTCCTTGCCTAAACCAGCCATGTCTATGGTAACCTTAGACAAGCTGTGGCTTTTTTCCTATTTAACCTGTTAATATTCAAATTATTTCATTTTTGAGTATTGTTATAGTTTTTAAACATGTAATATATTTTACCTTTATTAGAATCCCTGTGAGAATAAAAAGCCAAATTTCATCCTAGTTTTTTTTAAAAAAGGGATATCCTATAAATAGGAAACCAGGCAAAAACAATAGAAATACTAAAAAAATGATTTTCAATTTTTTATTTTAAAAAATACCAGAAACTGAAAGACAATGTACATTTGTTAATAAATATTAGTTTAAATACTGAATAACAATTATTATAATAATTATTACTGAAAATGATATTTAGGGAAAAATGTGCATAGTGTTATGTTGCATTTGATACAGTATGTGAGTAGCTTGCCTTTGCAATTTCAAAATTGGTATCATCTTTGTTCTTTTTACCAATAATGTGATTCCACCCATTGAACCTTATTTCTTCATTTACATGTGTCCTTGATGTGTTCAGTGATGATTTAGGGTGACCAGGGGAAACATTTGTACCATGTCACAATTTTAGGTAATTTCAAACACATCATCTATGAAAAATCATCAAAATATTTGTATGGACGTTTTTCTTTCATACTCTGTTTTAGTTTTTCCACATTATTTACAAAAACATTTTGAAAAGAGGGGAAGTAGTACATAGGAGAAACCTTTTTCCAATTACTTTTGAGTTTTTCTCTGATTTTTCTGTTTTTATTTACTGCTGCTGCTGCTGAGGTAACATTTAAATCCACATTGCTTTCTTCATTGACATTATCATTGTCAGTGACAGTTTCCAGTTGTTCCAGAACATTGAACACTTCAACATCATTTGTCAACATCATTTTCATCAGTCAAATCATCTACTTCTGTTGGAAGTTTTGCTGTGTCTGTCTCTATCTCATCTGAGAGTAAATAATACAAAACATCTTCTATGTTTTTGAACATATTTGTTGTTATAATTATTGGTAAAACTGAAAAATAAAAAACCTCATGGTATATGAATCTGACACTCTCAATCCCCAGCATCCTATTTATGGGACACCAAGATTAACAGTATGTAAATTATTGAAAAATAAAAGTAATGAATAATTTGTATCATATATTTTATAATAACTATAGAATAATTATATACACTAAATAGTTATATACCTTGTCTTGCTTTATCACACTATATCCAGAAATATATCATAGTCATAAGGAATAAAAATTGAAATATTCACAACACTGTAGTTTCCATTGGATCAAACATAAAAGCAAGCAGTTGGCAGGAGATAACGTTGAGATACAGTGTGATAGTATACACATGCACATGAGTCTTGCATATATTCTGAGAAATAGTAATAGACAAATTTGTTACTGTCCTATAAATAAGATGCTGGGCATTAACAGGTTAAACTACACATTTTTCAGATCTTTCTGCTGTTCTTTTTGCCTCATTTTTTCTCATAAATCTGGGTAAAAGCAGCAGGAAACAACATACCACACCCTCTATATGTTGCCACCCTTGTCATATTTCCTCTGCTAAATTAATTAGTTCATTACTTTTGAATTTAGCCTCATTCAAATCTTTGGGACATGGACAAATTGCAGACAAGCTCTTTGTTAGAATATAACATGAATCACCTGTAATCCAGTTTTCAACAGAATCTTCATTTTCCCCTGAAACCCTGTGAGTCCTGTCCACATTTCTATTGCTTGTGACTTTCTGGCCTTCTTTACTCCCATCAGAACCTCCCTTCATGTTCTGCTTACAGCATCCATGGCTTCTCTTGCCTTCATCTCCAAACTCTTCCAAACTCCTCATGCAAACAAGTTCCAATAGCCTAGGAACCACATAGTAAGGTTTCTGTACAGCAGCAACCCCACTCTCCTGCACCAATTTTCTGTCTTAGTCAGCTGGTGCATTGCTGTAGCAAAGAAACCAACTGAAGCAAGCCTATGGAGGAAGAGATCTCTATTGATGGTCTGTGGTTAGAGGATCACAGTCCATAATGGTGGTGAGACAGGCATAGCAGTGGCAGGTGGAGGGCTCATGGCAGAGAATTTCACATCTTCATCATCAGGAATCAGAGAGCAGAGAGCTACCAGAGCCACAGGTCCAGTACAAACCTCTAAAAGCCCCCTCCCAGTGACCACTTGTGCAAAGCTGAGTCCTGCCTCCAAAAGTTCCATAATCTTCATAAACAGTGCCACCAACTGGGGATCAAACATTCAAACAATGACCTTTGGAGGACATTTTAGATTTAAACCATAACACCCATAATGACACAATTGAAATAGAAATTCTTCTGTAACAGTGAATATTTATGTATTTTCACAAAGCATGCTAAGTTATGAGATTTACAGTACTGGATGAACTTCTAAACTAAACCTTTTTTTTTTTTTTTTTTGGTGCTGCTGATGGAATCTAGGGTCTTATGCATGCTAAGCAAGCACTCTACCACTGAGTTACATCCATCCCCAGCCTCATTAAACTTATTTTAAATAAATAATTAATGGTGAGGCCACAAAAATAATTCAGGTTCCAAAACTTACTTGGTATTCAAGTTTTCTCCTCTCCTTGGGTTGGAGTGCTTCTTTTTACAGAGGTCTGAGCAAAGTTGAGAACCCACAATGAATGGTGAGCCTTTCAAAGACTGGAAACAGTTGATATGGCTACAGCCACTGCTAAGTGCTCCACCTCCCCACAGCTGAGAGTAAAAGTCAGCCCCCAATATGGTCTCATTCTCTGGAGGAACCAGCCAGGAACCTGGTGGCAGACTAATGAAATTGAACCATACCCATCTTAAAGGGAAGTAATTTATGTTTAGTCAAATAGCACTTTGTTCATGGATTTTTTTTTTCCAAACCCACATTTCTGCTAGTACTCCCACTTACTAAATCTCTTATTCCGATTGGCAAATATCTAACATAGTAGCACTTCTAGCTAAGGAAATTATCATAAATACTTTGACCTAATGACCACCATTTGGTACTATTTCTCCATAGCCATAATTGATGATAGCTTCAGGAACCAAAATGAGACTGCCACCTGGGCATTTGGCATTCTTTATGCCACCAAACATACAGGCAAACCATGGATCTGACTGAACTGGTTCAGATGACTTATGTAGATTATCAAGAGGATAGGATATGGAGTAGTTTTCAAACAATGGGTTCATGTAGACTGTCTTGAATCTAAGGGATTCTCTGGGACATCTCCTAATAGTGACATGTCCAGGCAGGACCCCTGAGGACCCAGACTTACTAAGAATAAAGATTTAGGTCACTCAGTAGACAAAAATTCTGATCCATTGAAGCACTGGATGGAGAGCAAAGAGAGAGTTGTGGAGGAAGTTATACAGACCAACCACAGTCTCATAACAAGTCACAGAAATGAGATTACAGTAGTTCTTTCTCTCCCTCTCTCTCTTCCCACTGCCTCTGTGTATGTATGAGCTTTTCTCATCTTTCTTTTGTCTGTATTGTATACATGTCAAATAAAAGTTAATAAAGGTTAATTTTAGCCAGGCCTGGTGGCACATACTTGCAATCCCAGAGACTCATGAGGTTGAGCCAAGAGGATCCGTAGTTTAAGGCCAGAGGCAGCCTGTGCAACTTAGCGAGACCCTGGGTCAAAATAAAAATTTTTTAAAAATTGGCTACAGGGTGCAGCCCAGTGGTAGAGCATTTGCAAGTATGTGCAAGGCCCTGCATTCAACTTTCAAGTATTGCCAAAAAAGGTTAATTTTATAATTTTTTCTTTAGGTCATAGGATACTGTAGTGAGATGATATTTGAACTAGGAGACGAATAACTATCCTATAGAGATGGCTACATGACTAATGAAGCCTTTGGGGGTGTTTTGTAGTTTGTAGGGAGGATAGTATCATTATTTTGTGTAAATAAGTTGTTTTTGCTGTTGTAAGCTTATTTTGTATATAAGGGGTGTGTGGATATTGAGTAGCTAGAGGGATATTCTTTGTGTTTCAACTTCCATTTCACTCTCTTTATATTTGGACAGATGAGAAAGTTTTTAAAAAGTTATTTAACATTCTCTTTAATCAAGATTTCTGGCTTTGGATTAGGTTTGGCTAATTAGATAAGCTGTTGTGAGATTTGGAAAGCAGAGAGGAGACAGTGGTGGTGAGAATGAAGTGGATTCTGAGATGTGAGGGATGGCAGCATCTGGAGTCCAACTTTGTTCCAGAAAGAGTCTCCCAACTTATTCTTTGTACTCTAGGGGTGTACCTTGAAGCCCAGTCTCTAGTGCATTCCCTGATCCCATTGCTCCTGCACTGCCAATGATTTTGTTAAATACCTATCTTTATAAAATTAAACCCTTCCTACTTGAAATACCTAGAGCAGATTCTGTTCCTGCCATTGAATCTTGATCATAGAATGACAAATGACCCCTGTCACACAAAATAGCTATCTCTCCTTGGAGATTTTGGATATATGGTAGTGTGGTGAGAAGTCTCTTTGTAAATCATTTGTTTCTTCCAAGTGTCACTTCCAAGTAAGAGGCATTACACCAGAGAAAAATCAGATCAGGGGGACCCACCTCTTCCTGGAGCACTGGGAAGGTATTAAGCATTATTAAAAGCACTATTAAATACTGTTAAAATCTATATTGCTGTTAATAACAGGCTTTGTTTCTGCAGGCATTCCTTCTGGTGTTTATCCTCATGTAAATAACCACCAAAGTTGGGGAATGGGGCAATGTGACTCTATAATTGGCAGCTGTTGAACTCTCCCTTGCTATCCTGGCTGCCTTGAGTAATGGATTCTCCACAAGCAGCCTAGAAGACCACCCTTATATCAGCACCAGCCATTTTGAATGCTTCACAAATCCCTTGAGGAAGCCACATGACAATTTCAGCTGCAGCACAACTCCACCTGCTGAAGGTGCAGCTCTAGCCATGACTGTTTCAGTTTGCAGTTTGCACTGAACTTTATGCTATCCTTGGTGAACTCTAGATGACTCTGTGACCAACTCAGCCTAGAGGGGTATCACTTCCCCTCATGGTCCAGCAGAAGGATCATTGTGATTGGTGCAAAAGGGACTATTTCATGATTGGTGCAAACACAAACCTTCATTTGCATGAGATGTCTATTGTGATTGGTGCCTATAAAGCACTTAGGACAATAACTGGCATAATGTCAGCTTGACACTGAGAATCACCCCTTCTCTGGCTATATAAGGCTATTTGGCCCACTTAGACACCCTCCTGTGCTGCTCCCTGGTGTTGCAACACTAGACCAAATAAAAGGCTCCTTTAGATTTTTTTTTCCTGCCAACTTTTAGTAGTGTGGGCTGACCTCCTAGCATGAAGAAAGGAACAGCAGAGATAGCATAATGGTGGTGATGGCAGCAGTGAGCGATAGTAGAGACAGTGGAGTGGTAGCAGTACAAACAACAGAACAGTCAACATGCAAAGCTATAGAAGTGGTGAAGCAGCTGGCTGCTTTATAGCAGAAGAACAGGCAAGGCCACAGGCCAGTGGCTGGCAGCAGCAGCAGCAGCAGCAGCAACAGCGGCAGCAGGGAAGAGATAGCTGCCTCATGCACAAGAGCAACAGTGACAGAAGCCGTAGTAATAAAAGACTATGAAAGAATGATTGGGCAGGAAGAAGAGGGACAGCAGAAGATAGAGAAGGTTGTGAAGATCCAAAGAAGAGAAACTGCAGTCCCTGATCACTGGAAGAGTTCTAGATAGTTATCAAGTCTTAGGGCCAAGGATCTCAGACACCCTAGGCACAAGAGCTGTAACACTGGCTGCTGTCAAGGGCTGAGGAATCCTGACCTCCTCAGCCTATATAAGAGCTGTAACATTTGTAGACTTAGGAATCCCAACTTCCCAGCTTACAGAGAAGCTGTAATTCATAAGAGCTACATCTCAATCCCCAGCACCACAAAAATGGGAGAAGGACCTGGCAATCCACTCCCAAGGCAATCCCGAAACAGCCACTGAAAACCCTATGAGGGTCGCTATGAGTCGGTTACCAACTCAAGGGCACCTAACAACAACAACAACAACATCACTAGAGGGTGCCATTTGCTGTTGCTCCCCACTGTTTGCTGTCATTGCTCACTGCTATCACATGCCCAGGGATATAGACACTGCCAAACAGCAGCACTTGTAGGGCTTCTCTTTGTCTACTCACAATTTCTTTCCAGGTAGAGCTAATGGATTCCAGCTAGGCAAATGGTCACAAGAGGACTGTAGACTAGGTAGCAGGCTAGAAGCCACCAAACATTACATAGATGGTGCCCACATCACAGATGCTGATCCTAACTTTGGTATAGTTGAACTCGGGACCTCAGAGACTGTAGAGCAGCGCTCTACCAACTGAGCTAAATCCCAGCCCCACAGTAAATATTGTTGTTGGTGGTGGTGTTAGGTGCTGTCGAGTCGCGTCCAACTCATAGCAACCCTATGTACAGCAGATCAAAACACTTGCCGATTCTGTGCCAGGCAAACGATCTTATTTATGTTTAAGCCCATTGTTGCAGACACTGTGTCAATCAATCTGGTAGAGGGTTTTCCTCTTTTGCATTGACCTGCCACTCTCCCAAACACGATGTCCTTCTCCAGGGATTGTTCTCTCCTGACTACACATCCGAAATATGTAAGATGCAGTTTGGCCATTCTTGCTTCCAAGGAGCACTCTGGTTGCACTTCTTCTAAGACAGATTTGTTGGTTCTTTTGGCACTCCATGGTATATTCAATAGACATCTCCAGCACCACAATTCAAAAGCATCAATTCTTTTTCTATCTCTCTTGTTCAATGTCCAGCTTTCACAACCATATGATGCCACTGAAAATACCATGGCATGACTCAGATGCACCTTCGTCTTCAATGTGACATCTTTGCTTTTCAATACTCTAAAGAGATCTTTTGCCACAGCTTTTCCTAGAGCAATGCATCTTTTGATTTCTTGACTGCTGCTTCCACAGGTGTTGATTATACAGCCAAGCAAAGCAAAATCTTGGACAACCTCAATCTTTTCTCCATTTATTGTGAAATTGCATGCTGACCCAGTTGTAAGGATTTTTGTTTTGTTGATGTTTAGTCGCAACCCATATTGAAGGCTATGATCTTTGATCTTCATCAGTAAATGTTTTAAATCCTCTTCATTTTCAGCAAGGAGAGTGGTGTCATCTGCATAACGCAGGTTGTTAATGAGTCTTCCTCCAATCTTGATGCCACATTCTTCCTCATAAAGTCCAGCTTCTGGGATTATTTGCTCAGCGTATAAATTGAAGAGATAGGGCCCTGACACACACCTTTCTCAACTTTAAACTACTCAGTGTTTCCTTGTTCTATTCGAACAACTACCTCCTGGTTCATGTACAGATTTCTCATGAGCACAATTAGGTGTTCTGGTATTCCCATTTTCCAAAGTGTTATCCATAATTTGTTATGAGCCACACAATCAAATGCTTTTGCGTAGTCAATAAAACATAGATAGACATCTTTTTGATATTCTCTGCTTTCAGCTAATATCCACCTGACATCAGCAATGATGTCCCTAGTTCCCCACCCTCTTCTGAATCCCGCTTGATTTTCCCATAATTCCCTGTCTATATACTGCTGCAGTGGCTTCTGAATGATCTTTAGTAGAATTTTGCTTTTGTGTGATATTAATGATATTGTCCAATAGTTTGCACATTCAGTTGGATCCCCTTTTTTGGGAATAGGCACAAATATGGACCTCTTCCAGTCAGTTGGCCAAGTAGCTGTTTTCCAAATCTGTTGGCATAAACATATTAACACCTCCAGTGCTCCACCTGTTTGTTGAAACATCTCTATTGGTATCCCATCAATTCCTGGAGCCTTGTGTTTCACCAGTTCTTTCAAGGCAGCTTCCACTTTGTCTTTTAACACCATTGGTTCCTCTTCATATGTAACCTCTTGGAATGGTTGGTTATCTACCAAAATTCTTTCTTGTATAATGACTCTGTGTATTCTTCCCATCTTCTTTTGATGTTTCCTGCATCATTTAATACTTTCCCTGTAGAATCTTTCACTACTGCCACTCGAGGCTTGAATTTTTTCTTCACTTCCTTAAGCTTGAGAAACATGGAGCGTTTTTCTTCCCTTTGGTTTGCTGCCTCTAGCTCCTTGCATATGTCATTATAATATTTGTTTTTGTCTTCTCGAGCTGCCTTCTGAAATCTTCTGTTTAGTTCCTTAACTTCATGTCTTCCTTTTGCTTTGGCTGCTCGACATTCAAGGGCAAGGTCCAGTGTCTCTTTTGACATGTAATTTGGTCTTTTCTTTTTTTCTTGTCTTTTTAAGAACTTTTTGCTTCCTTCTTGAATGATATCTTTTATGTCATGACACAAGTCTTCTGGTCTCCTGTCATTTGTGTCTAATGCATTAAACCTATTTTTGAGGTGGTCTCTGAACTCAGGTGGGATATACTCAAGGTCATACTGTGGCTCTCGTATACTTGTTCTAATTTTCTTCAGCTTCACTTTGAACTTGCATATGAGAAGTTGATGCTCTGATCCACAGTCAGTACCTGGTCTTGTTTTGGCATTTTGTTTAGAGCTTTTCCATCATCTCTTTCCACATATGTAGTCAGTTTGATTCCTGTATGTTCCATCTGGTGAAGTCCATGTGTATAGTCTCCGTTTATGATGTTGAAAAAATGTATTTGCAATGAAAAGGTCATTGGTCTGACAAAATTCTATCATGCAATCTCCAGCTTCGTTTCTGTCACCAAGACCATATTTTCCAACTACTGGGCCTTCTTCTTTGTTTCCAACCTTTGCGTTCCAGTCACCACTGATCATCAGTATGTTTTTTTTTATTAGAAATTTTTAATGTACATCATAATGTGATTCATTTTGACATGCTTTTCATTGTGACAATTTTCATATATGCAATTTGATAAACATTATTCATATAGGGTACCCCTTACCCTCCCCTGTGTTTCCCCCCCTTCCCATCTAAGGTTCCCATCCAAGTCTTCTCTATCTTTTACTATGTAGTATTTTTCTATATGTCCTTGGGTTCCATTTCTGTTTAAGATAGAAACTTTTCCTGTAGTGGTCTTTGTTTTTATCTTGTTAGAACAATTACATGCGATTTCTAGTCCATTTATATTGACCTCATTCTTATCTTCCCTCCCCCCCTTTTATTATGATCTGACCT
>VMDO01036780.1:0-14849 GCA_007922755.1 Pedetes capensis
TTGGGGAGTATTTCGTTTTGTTGTACATAGGGTTGCTATGAATTGGATCTAACTCGATGGCACCTGAGAACAACAACTATAAACTATTAATACCAAGATTATTTTAAGAAAAGGTAGAAATTATTTTTATATGTTCATTAATCCAAATTAAAGGGAGTACATTTAAAGGGAAAAACAAACAAATTGTAGAAAATTCATATATGAGCTATTTCCTCATGTTGTTGAATTTCCTAAGTAATAAATTCATGAATTTTTGAAAGCTACTTCTATTACAACCATCAGATTAAGTGTAATATAAATTCAAGACAGGAAAAATTCATTTCTTTTAAATGTTCTCATGTACACATCCATAGATTTATCATTTTGAAAAAATATTGAACCTATTCAAATATATACTTTGGTATTGTTGCTATGATGGACATTTTTATCTTTATTTCATATTCATTGCACAATTAATAGGTTAAAAATACACGATATCCAGTCTTTAACTATAATCACTTAAACTTAACTGAAATTGCAGGTAAAACAATAAGAGAGTAACAAGTTAAATGCATATGCTTAAATAATGACTTCTGAAAATAAAAAAAATTACCAAATGATTTTTAATTCTTTTTTGTAATAAATGGCATAATTCAGTAATAAATTGCATAATTCAGAGAACTAGAACACCAAACCAATATACTTATTATTGAGCTTCAAATTTTCACATAGAAGTAAACTAAACATGAATTTCATGTAATTTAGTTATAATTATATCAATATATTAATGAATACAATGTAACTCTTTGTATTAAACATATGAGATGTCAAAATATTTACACCAGTTAGTTTATTTTCGTAACTAGTAATTGTGAGAACAGCAGAGTCACAAAAATGCCAACACTCAGGCCCTGAATTACAAAGTCAAAACCAGGGAAAGAAGAGACTTGAATTTTGCTATTCTGCCAAAAACTCAAAAATGTCACCACTGATAAATACTAACTCTCAACTGACTCAATTTTTAACATTTGCAAACAGAAGAAATATACTAGATATCAGACACCATTATTGTTTGAAAAGCAAAATGTATTTTATTTAGTTGAATCAAAATATATAGTGATCATTAACATAGTTTACCTACATGTATGTCTTCTGATTATCTCTTGCAAGTTGTAACCTCATACAACTGAATAACATTAATAAATTATCACTGTATCTCCTCTAATCTACTTAGTATGTATTCTAACATTTATTATATTTTAAGGCTCTATCACTGTGCATGAAAAACAGTAAACTTTCAATTAACTCCACGTTTTAAACCATGACTGTGAGTCTTTCCTTAAATTACATTAATAGCTTCTGTGATTCACAACTATAATCTCAGCTACTTGGGAGGCTGAGGCAGGAGGATTTGAAATTTGAGGCCAGTGGCAGCTTGCATAATTTAGAATGTTTCAAAAACAAACAAACAAACAGAGGATTTGACAGTTCAGTGGTAGAGCAATTGCCCAGCAAACATGAGGCCCTGAGTTCAACCCTACAGTACAGAAAACAAAAACCAAAAAACAAAATCACATTAGCCTTTTCCTGTGGAGTAAAATTTGACAATGAAAGACTGACTTACAGAATCTGTGTATATTAAAATATATGATATACTGCTTAATAAAAAATAGATCTAAAGCATACATTCCCAATCTTTATATCTACTTAAATCAAAATGCTAGGTTGTTCTCTGTGTGAAGGTCGACCAAAAACAAACAAACAAACAAACAAACAAACAAACAAGAACAGTTTGAAAAGCCAAGGACATCGGAATAGAAGTAGAGTCCCATGCTGTTCTCACCACAAACCTTCCTCATAATTTTTTATCTTTTGAAATTTAGGGATCACCTCAGGAAACAACAAAAAAATTATAAAGGAATAACAGAATTCTTATCCTTCACAATAAGCAGACACAACATTTAGAATGTAATCTGAAATGCTTTACATAAAAAATGTCAGAAAAAAATGTGAATAATTATCCAGTGAAAAGATAATGCAGTGGACAACCAAAATATACTGCTGATGTGAGAATTATTTGCTGTGGACCTTGAAGTGGTTACCACAAAACTCTTCAGTGATTTGAAATAGAATATACCCAAAAAGAATGAACAGATAGTTAAATCTAAGATCTAAATAAGGATTACACATACTATTTATTTGCATATTGAGCATATCATGTACCCTTTGATCCTTTGATTTCCTTTTTTGCATTCCTACTCACTCTGATTCCACGTTTGGTAGCCATTATTCTACCCCTCTCTATGAGTTCAGTATATATATATATATATGTTCTACATACAGAGGAGATCATGCAATATATTTCATTTTTTGCCCCATTTATTTCATTTATCATAATGCCACCAGCATCATCCATGTTGTCATAAATGTTTGGATCTCACTTTCTTAATGTTGAATATTATTCCTTCATATTTGTAATGTTCACTTGCAATGTGGTTAGGTCCCTATAAATTTATCCAAAGTTGAAAATATTTAATTTTAAATGTGTTTAATATCCTTAACTTACCAAACACCATTGCTCTGCCACACAGAGCACTGAAGAGTACCCATTGTTTGTCATTGTCATTATGACCATATGGGTCACTGGGAGCTGCACCTCATTGTTGCTGACCACTGTTGTGAGAGAGCATCCCTACTGTAGAGGACTACCTTTCATAAAGATAAAAGTTTTAAATTTAAAGTAAAGTTTTGACTTTATAGACCTTTCACAAAATGATAAAATTGCAAAATTATGTCTAATGATTGTAAGGGTAGGATGTGTGTGTGTGTGTCTGTGTACTGCAATTTCTTTAGTCATCCACTGCTAGACATTTAGAATGTTTGCATATATTAAGTATTGTAAATAATGCTGCAATAAACATGGGAGTACAGTTATCAACAAAAGATGTTGACTTTATTTCCTTTGGATATATATTTATGAATGGAATTCTTAAGTTATACTTTGTTGTTGTTGTTAGGGGCCATCCAGTCCTCTCTGACTCATAGCGACTGTCATAGGATTTTCAATGGCTGGTTGTTTCAGAATTGCCTGGGGAGTGGATTGCCACATCCTTCTCTAATTTTTGCAATGCTGGGGATCTAACCTGGAACCACAGGGACTGCAGAGTGGCATTCTACCAACTGAGCTAAATACCAGCAAGTTATATGTTAGTTTTCCATAATAGCTCTACCAATTTACATTCTTACAAGCAAAGATTCTCCATTCTTTACACCCTTGCCAACACTTGTTATATTTTGTGTTTCTTATAATGGCAATTTAAAAATACAAAAAGTTAATATCTAATTCTGGTTTTGATTAGTATTTTCCAGATGATTAGTATATTGAGCATGTTTTCATGTAAGTGTCTACTATTTTTATGTCTTCTTTGGAGATATAACTATACAAATTCCCTGCCAAAATTTATCAAGTTATTCATATATTTTATTGATCTGTGTCAGTTCTTATAAATATTGGACATTAGCTTTTTATGAGATATATGGCCTTTTAATATGATTGATTGTTTCCTTTGTTGTGTAAAAGGTTTTTAGTTTTAGTCTATCTTATTGAATATTTTCTTTTGTTACCTATCATTTATGTGCCTTGTACAAAAATCCCAACCAAAAACAAAGTTAGGGAAGTTTCATCTCTTCTGTTTATGGCATTAAACCATTTAGAGTTGATTATTTGTATGTGGTTTAAGATATGATCCAATTTCATCCTCTTGCATATGGACAGCTAGAGTTTTGAATGCCATTGATTGATTAAACTATCATTTCCTCATTGTGTATTCTTGGTGCTCTTACCAAAGAATTATATATCAAAACAATATAAGCTATGGCTTATTGATAAACTGTATATTCTATCTGACTGGTTTATGTATGTATTTCTATGCCCATATAAATTGTTTTGTTTATAACAGTTTTGTAGCATAATTTGAAATTCGGTACTGTAATGCCTCCAATTTTGTTTATCATCGCAGGATTGCCTTAGATATTTTATATCTTTCGTGGTTCCATTTGAATTGTATACTTGGGATTTTATTGTTGTTGTTTATTAGTTTTTTGTTTGTTTTGTTGAACCTAAAGCCTCACACATGCTAGATGAGTGCTCTACTACTGAACTGAACCCCCAACTTCTTTCTAATTTTTCTTTTGAGACAGATTTCATCAAGTTACACAGACTATCTCTTGCCTAGGACCTGTGATCCTCCTTACTCAGGCTCCTGAGTCTCTGGGATTGTAGGCATGTACTCCAGTACCCAGATGGTTTTGCTCTTTCATTTTGTGAAAAATTCCAGTAGAATTTTCCTAGGAATTACATTTAATTTGTAGATGGTTTGGGGTAGTGATGGCATTTTAAACTTTGATTCTTTCAATCAATAAAAACAAGGTATCTTCAGGTCTGTAATCCCAGCAATTTAGGAGTTGGTTGCAGGAGAATCATGAGTTTGAGGCCAGAGCCAGTCTATGTGATTTAATGAGATCCTGTCACAAAATAAAAAATAAAAATATAAAGGGGCACATCTAAGTGTTGGAGCACTTTCCTAGCATGTTTAAGGCCTTGAGTTCAACCCTACAGTACTGGAAAACAAAGTAAACAAAAAACATTTAAGTTTTGTATCTACAGGTGCATTGTATAGTAATTGAATAGTAATTGGATGACAGAGAACTACTAACTAGTCTATTTCAGTGTATAAAAGTAATGGTATATTTGCACAGCTTAATGGATGTTCTAGGTAGGATTTAATGTTCAAAAATGTTGGAGAGTTCACGGATAACCAAACATGTGTCTTGTTGTTTCTCCAATTCCATAAATAAAAGTGTTTCTGTGATAAGTGATAGTTCTATGAAATTCCCATAGACATTCAAATTATATTTAGTAAAAAGACTAATAACTATGAGCAAATAAATGACTCAACAGAGAATAACTTACAAAGATATAAAGATCAGAAAACTAAATTATGCATTTACTTTGTTATCTTAATTACTCTAGCCTCTTAATGTAGTTTCCATGTCTGTAAAATGAAAGGACAGAATTAGATGGCAATAACAGAATCACAGTCTTGAAATTTCATTATTATGATAATAGACTTCATTCTGGGGCACAAGCCAAATGTTTAACACATATTACTTCATTTTAGCCTCATTACAAATTGTAAGGGAGATATAATTATTCTTACCTAAAAAGCATAAAACTAATTTTAGAGAGTTTTTCAAATAGGAGCCACTAATCCAAACAAAATCGGACTTTGAATCTGTGAACCTTGTTTTAAGAATTTGTCAACTCTTGAGTTTTGCAGTACTGAACTAAAATGATTACATGTTAACATAGAATAGGGTCAACATCAATTTTGTGATCCAGACAACATTAAACACTCACCATGAGGATTTTACCATGAAGCTAAACAAAGATGAAAACAGCCGCTGTTAAATTATCCTGTTATGTATTTTATTAAATTTATATGTATTTAACATTTGTTGTTGAAAATATTTTAGACATTTATAGAATGTATAAGGATCAAGCCTGAGTAAATATTGATAATATGCATCCACAGAATAGCAATTGCATAAATGAATGCAAAAATATATAGTAAAGTTTTATTACTATTTTAAGCAAATAACATTGTATGCACTTTCCTCCCCTGGCTCTCCAATTGGAAGCAAAAGTAGTCTTTTTCCTATAGTGCTTCTAGATTTAAACAATTCTTTCTCTGATATGTGACCCAGAACATACCGTTAAGCATGGCACCTTGGCATACTGACTGATTTTAACTAAAGGATATTGGAGGGGCCTCGGAAGCAAGTTCTTTCTGACCTCCTGACCTGCTCCTCCTTCCCTTTCCCCCTGAATAAACTCATAGGATCTATAATCTCTCTTCCTGTGTGGATCATATAAACTCTAGCACTTCTCTCCTAAAGCAAGCCATAAAACTAGAATGCCCACTCTCTTCTTTCTCCCTTCTACTTTGAAGACCTTTATTCCTGAGTGGGTCCTGCTGCATATCCATGAAGAAGAAATGCATTTGAATTTGAACAGTTATGAAGAAGAAATGCAAAATGAATTTGAACAGTCAAGTATTGCTAGGTTCTGTTCTTGAGTCTGTGTATTAAGTCACACTTTTTTTTGCTAATTATATTTGAACATTGCTGTCCATTCTTCATGAAAGGACCAAAATAACATAAAAAGAGACAGTTTTCCCTGGGTCTTTGGTTCTTCATAGCTGAAGGGTCTTGTGTTAAGTCAAACTTTGATTAAGTAAAATGCTATGCTTTTCCTTTGTAAATATGGGATTGCTATAGAATGTCAGCCACAACTTTAAGCCAGATGAGAAATGATACCACGTTTCTGACCCTATAGAGGTATAATAATGTAACAGGAGTCTATCATCACTGATATTACCACACAATGTTGACATTATATCTACAAAGTGAGAGTCTTTGGAGGGAGAATGCCTACAATGTTTCAGGAAAATTGGATTCCACTGCAAAAATAAGTTTGAAAACATTACAGTTAAGGAAAATTTTCCACAGTCTTTCTTTTTATTGTAGAGTAATTATAATTGTCTTAGAAGATGGTAAACATATTTTCTTCAAGATGACTGCTGCATGTACTTTATTTTGAAAAGCAACTTTGGTTCTTTTTCATTAGCTGTGCTTTGCCAAATAATGCTTCTTCGCTAACTAATACATCTATAGAGCAGAAAATATCCATTTCAATTCACATAGAAAATTGGAAAGAGATGTATATATATATATATATATATATTGTATTTGATTAAATACAAAAATCTCTCCTATATTAAATACTTTTTTCAAAGAGGAATGAATTACTCTAAACTTCTCATAACTAAAAACCAACATTACTTAATTTTCTTTTCCAAGAGACTGGTAGAATTTAGAAAACTTTTCAAGTAAGCCTATGGATACCTTGGAAGGAAACATTATTGGTAATGTTTATGAATTTGCAGGGATTTTTTTTTCTTATTTTATTGTTTCTTTGAGTGTTAAGGTAATTAAAATTAATTGACTGGGCAAAGTAATTATAATCAATTAAGTGGACAAAATACATTGAACAAAGACCTCTATTAGGAATACTTGAGAAGATTAGATTCTTTATACTTTCTTATTTGGTGATCTGGCATTTAACATATTTTTCTGCCTTTTAAGTTCTGGCTCAGCACCCTTTGAATTTCATGTCAGCTAGCCTAATATAGCTTCCTTCCCCTCAAGCATAGTAGATTAGTAATAATTGGATTTTTTCAAAGAATGTATTGTTTTGTATAAGCAGATTTAAGCTGTTCCCTAGACGATGAAAAAGACTCTTTCCTATTGGAAAAATTAGATAGCCACAGCCCATATTTATTCAGAGTTCAAATATAATATTAATAACAGGCTACATTTAAATCTTATATAAATTTTTCCCCTTAAGTCCTAATATTTATACACTATGTAAGTACTATAGGCAAATAGTTTGAAAGTACCATTTTGTAAAATGGAATTTTGAAAGCAGTTTTTAAAATGAGAAGCATTAGTTATGTTTGATGGCATTACTTCATTATGCTTTAATTAGTATTGCATAAATAATGCAAGGTTTATAATACAAGTTAATACTTTAATCATGGAAGACAAATTCTCATAGTGTACCATAACATCAGTTATTATGCATCTTTAATTAAAGCTTACTTTTTCAGTAAATAATTTATCTGCCAAAATAACAATTTCAATCTGTTCATAAATCCTTAAGAACAGGAAGTTCTTTTTCTTTGATTTTTCCATTGTGTTGGTAGCCAAAGGCAAATAAAATAAACGTATATTATATCCTCAATGGCTTTTCATTTCTTTGTGTGCTCTTGGGCGGGTGTAAGAATAATAATAATGGATAACTGATATAAAAAATTTTTGCAATTGAAACCTATACATTTTTCAGATTGAAAACCTCAAGGCAACTGTATTTTTCATCAGACAACCTTGTCTTAAGATGGTCGTGGTAAGAACTACCACGACAAAGAACTACAATAAGGCACAGCTTATTGTAAGCAGTGTGAAATTTCTATTGTAAAGATGTAGTCACATGTAGTTCAAGAAAGCTGGAAAAACAATGTGATATGGTCATGAAGCCTGAGAATAAATGTCCACCACACTGATCTTTAATTACAGAAGAGATCTGGGATGGTACTTTCTACTGAAAGTACACTTAAGAAAATGGCAAATTAGGTTTCGGTAGCAAACAATACAAAAGGAGAATAAAACCATGACAACTACTGTGTGAGAGTGGAAGTTTAAAGAGTTAAGAGTGATAAAATCAGTGAAATGAATTAAATATATAGTCCTGACTCAATCTAGTAATTATTTTTATATCAAAATAGATTTGTAAAAGAAAATGAGATACAAATGATATATATTTTTAATCCAAATATTAAAATGTAAAGATTAAGAGCTGGGCATCATGGCACATCCATGTAATCCCAGCAACTAAAGAGACTGAGGCAGGTGGATCTAGAGTTTGAGGCCAGAGGCAGTCTGTATAACTTAACAAGTCTCTGTCTCAAAATAAAGCATAATCAAAGAGGTTTGGGTGCAGGTCAGTGGTAGAGTACTTGCCTAGCATAAACAAGTAGAGTTCCTGGGTACAATGTCCAGTACCACAGTTGGGGGGAGCTTAAGGGAAAGAGAACCAACTTCTGTGAGAAAGTACACAAAGGATTTCCAAGGGACATTTTATGAGTTAACAAATTTTTAGATCAATTGTCTAATAGAAAATTGATATATTCTTTGGGCCAGTATTCTTGCTTGTAAATCACAAAGAAATTTAACTTTAGCTTTTAACTTTAGCTTTCTAACTTAACCAGCTTTTTATTTTGCTTTACATATTGGCCCTCCCTTGGTCAAGTGTTTTCAAATGCTTAGTGCTTCTTTCTTTAATGTGTCTGAACTCCCATAAATTAACTGAATGCTCTATTTTTATACAGAATTCACATTATCCCATATATGAGCCTTGCATTGCCACTATGATCTCACTAGATGCAGTTCAATCTACATTCTTTGTACATTTCCATTCCAGACTATGGAGAATGTGCTTCTGTTGGCTCATCTTATTTCAATCCATCCTTCAGATTCTGTTGTTACAAAGAAGTCTTTCCTTATATCCCAGCCTACACAGATCAATTCTTTCCAAAAAACTCAATAATGCTTTTCTAGGCCAGAGGAACATGTGACATAAGCAAAAAATCCTATTTTAAAGGTTAACTTTTGTGTATTTTTATAATGAAATAATAACACCATTACTACAGCCAACTGCTGTAGAGTAACCAGTTTGGATAACAGAAAGAATATGGATGTAGATGGAGTGTAACTACTGTTGTTGGGGAGACTTCTGACACATAGAGACCTTGCAGTTGCCATGTCAATATTTATTGTCAGAAAAATCTGGGCAAACTGAAAATCAGTGAGTTTTCTAAGACTATATAGAAACTTGAGGTTGCACAGCATGCCAGCATCCTCATATCTGGGGAGACAGCAACACCAAGGTAGATGTCCCAAGAGCTGCGTATCTGAAGCCAGAAACTCAGAGCTACACTTAAATCATAAATTTTGATAAATTATTGGAAGCTAAAGAAGGACATGGCAACCCACTCCCAAGGCAATACTGAAACAATATGTCATTGAAAACCCTATGAGGGTCACTATGAGTCGGACACAACTTGGCGGCACCTAACAACAACAAAGAAGTACTAGAAAGAAAGGCAAAAACTCTGTGGGGATGATAGTCTTAGTGGGACACCTTCAATTTTTATGAATTTTAACCACAGAAATCTCATCATATTTTTATGGTAAAGATGAAATAACTCCTGAAGGCTTTGTCAGAGAAAGTAAAGTGTATTCAATGTGAAATACCCAGAGATTTCTGAGTGAAAACAAAAACAAGCAAAGAAAAATATAAACTAAAATAAACAGCAATAATGCCTACTCTATAAGAGAAAAGATTCTGGTAGAGTCTTTCCCAGGCAGAGGAGGGTATTCTTCCCACATAAGCTCATTATAGCCTTTCTGTCTCAGCTAAGTGACTGGGAGAACAGAGAATAATCAGCGAAAATAAAAACAAAACCAAAAACAAGCAAAACAACACCCTATAGTGTCAGTTAAATCATAGTGAATGCCACAGGCCAGAAACACAGGCCTACTATAAAGCCCAAATTTAATCAAAGCATTGCAGAACATTCTCAGTTCCCAAGATCTTATGGCCACATCAGCAGGACTCCAGTATAATAACAGTGGGTCAGAGTTGAGCTGCAAGACAGAATCACTCTGAAATAGACTGTTTAAAAGAGGCCAAAAGTCAACAGCAGAAATAAAAATGTGAAACACAGCCCAACTCCTATCCCAATCAACATAAATCCTTACACCAAAGGCCTGTTTGCCTCAGTTTCTAGTACCTGATACATCATATAAAGCTTTCAACAAAAATAGTGAGATATCATGAAAGGTAAGAAAAAAAAACTTGAAGAGATAAAAGCAATCACTAGAGATACAATCAGATATAACACAGATTTAGGAACTATCAGTGAGGTTTAAATAACTATGATTCATATGTTTATGGCTCCAGTGGTAAAAGTAGGCAATATAACAAAATTGATAGGTAATGTAAGGAGAAAGTTTAAAATATAATAACAAGGGATTGCTGAAATCAAAAATATACAATTACAAAAATGAAGAATGTTTTATATATAGCCTTCTCAGTAGAGTCAACACTGCCAAAAAAAGAACAAGTGTTTATAAAGCTAGTACTAAAGAAACTTCCTAAACTGACATTGTGATACATCAATGACCACTTTCCATTTCTCTAATTGTAAGTATTAGAATGGTATAACAAATAATTGTCCCTCCCTCATATATTTGTGCATGCCTTCATATATCAATATAATTCTGGATTTATGAGTATTTGTTATATTCTGTAAAATATAATAAAATAATATTCTCATTTTGCTGTTTAAAGTATTTTGAAGACATTTATTTTGAATCGTAAAACATAAACATTGTTATATCATAGTCTATACAATTGTAAACTTCCACAGACAGCTATATCAAGAAATAGGGCATACCTGACATTTTAGAAGTTCTCTTTGGAATTCCATCAACTATAGAGTTGACTACTATTATTTAAAATTATGATATTTTTCCTTTTCTTTTGTATTAAATTATGTTCAGTTGTATTACTGACCTATTAGTTTATTTTACCTAATATGTCAGTGGTTCAAATTCTGGTAGTATTGTCTATTAACCTTCCTGAAATTTCCGTAGTATTATTGACATAACCTTTTCTATTTTTAAGATTGGAAATTTGTGATTTTACTCCTTTTTCCTCCTTTCAGAGAAATCTAGCAATGGCATTAAGATTTCAGCTTTCTCTGTGTACATTTGGGGAGTTAGGGTTTAGCTCAGACAGAAGATTGATTCTCTGCAGTTTCTGAATCCTGGGGTTCAATTCCCAGCACCACAAACATGGGAGAAGGATGTGGCAGCCCACTCCAGAAACAATCATCCATTGAAAACTCTATGAGGTTCACAATGAGCCAGACAAAACTCCATGGCACCTAATAAAAATATGTATATTTTTTTCCATAACACTGATTTCTGCTATTATCATTAAATTTTTTCTTCTAATATAGGTAAGTTTTACTTTAGTTTTACATTTTCTTACTCCTAATTATGAAAGTTTAAATCATTTTTAAATCATTAAATTTTAAATCATGTTCTTTTCAATATATTCCTTTATGAAAGTACAATTTCTTCTAAACAGTGATTTAACTACATCCCGAAAATCTTAATATATCATACCTATCCTATCTTTCAGTTTTAATGCAGTCTTATTTCTATGATGATCATATCTTTGACCTTTGGGTTTTTTGTTGTTGTTAGGTGCCAGTTTAGAAGGTTGTTAAATAATTTCCAAATATTTAACGTTTTTCTAATTTCATTTTCATATTTTACTTTAGTATAAACATTCTTAGGGTTCAAAATATACTCTTAATATTTTAAGTCATTTAAAGATGGTTTGGGACTTGACATATTACCTAGAATTGTATATGCTCTTAAAAGGACATGTATTCTTTCATTTCATATGCTCTTAAAAAGGACATATATTCTGCAGTTATTTTATATCAATGAAGCCAAGCTTGTTAATTATGCTACTCATATTAACTATTGTTGTTGCTGTTAGGTGCCATAGAGTCAGTATCCAACTCATAGTGACCCTCATAGGGTGTTCAATGGCTGACTGTTTCGGGATTGACTTGGGAGTGGATTGCCAGGCCCTTCTCCCATTTTTGTGGTGCTGAGAATCGAACTCGGGACCTCAGAGACTGCAGCGCAGTGCTCTACCAACTGAGCTAAATCTCAGCCTCCATATTAACTATAGATTCACCCATTTCTGTATTTCTTGGCCATTTATAGAGAGGTGATAGTAGTCATTTATTATGATTCTTAGTTTGTTTATCCTATTAGTTGTGCAGATTATTGCTTTGGATAATGCAATGCCAAGATATGGAGTAGATTATGATTTAGGGAGGTTATGGCCTCCCCCTTCAGTATTCATTTTATTTAACTTTGTTTAGAGACAGTTCTTCTCTGGACAAGATTCTTTATTGTGTTATAATAGTATTCTTTTCCATGAAATATTTGAGCTTTCATAAAACCTTTCTATACCTTTTCTTCAGTCTTATTAATATGATTGCAATCCAAAGAGTGTTCCTAGAGGTTAATGTATGCATAAACAATTTTACCAGCTATCTGTTGTGGCATTTCTTTCTACCTTTTGTCATCAGAAACCAGTTCACATAATAATTTCTTGTTAATTTTTTTTCTATCTAGACTCTCATGGTTACAAGAAGATCCAGATAGTCAGGCACTTTGAAATGTCTCCAGTTTATTGAAGATATCATGCATCACCTCATATGGGCATTTTTCCTTTAGAAATTAAAATCTATAAACCAGTAGAAACTAAAGGGGAAACAATGGAAAAAATCAGTTTTAAAGTTGGTAATTACAAGAATTAACACTCCCACTTTTACCTCATAGAATATAGACTCATCTGTGGCAGCAATTGGGGAGCATTAAGTGATGTCCATTGCATTGAAGAATATCCTGAGCCCTGTGGTGTATCACATTGAAGTTGCAAATTTTGTCTCCCAGCTAGTTGACTAGTTTGGTTTTCTCGAGTCCAACCCATGGGTTTTAAAACCTGCTGCAATTTCCTGATGATAAACATGATAAATTAAATTAATCTCATGAAACTATCCATTGTCTGTTTTTTCTTTTTTATAAAATGAATTTATTTTTCAGAAATAAAATTCAAAGTGATGTCATGGTAGTTATGCAGATGTTCTGGAAATTCTTGTGTGGTGTTGCTGGCAAAGGCATGGTGAACAGGAAGAGTCGATCCATGTCTGGTGTGTTTATTCCAGTGAATAACTGGAATAATTGCCATCAAACTACATTACATTGTAGACATGGTCCAATGCAATTGAGCCTCTGTGATCTTAGATTGATGCCTACCATACATGCTGCATTTTATCAGGGCATCATTGTACCATACAATGAGCTATATTCTACAGCAGTACATTACTCCCCAGTGTCAGCATATTATACAGAATTAAAATACTCAATATTTTATTCTTCAGTGACTTGCAGGTTAGGTATAAGCCACAGGGTATTAATGTGAGTTGAGGAATGGTGGCAGTTCAGTAAAGAGGATATATATTGGGAAATGAGTCAGAATCTCATACAATTTCTCATGCCTTAGGAAGGGTCTGATCTCACATTTATAAAAAGCTTGTATTTGAGTTCTGCTGCTCAACAAATAAATGTGTCTAGATAGAGCAGATAGCATCTAATTTCTACAAGCATATAGTATTCATAGTTATTTGTGGTCCCAAATTCAGATACTCTATTTCTGCACTCTGTAGCAAGCCAAGGTCTATTTCCATGAGACTTATTATATGAGGTGCACATGGATTTGCTCCAAATCTCTAAGTGTCTCATTGCTTTTGTCCTACTGGTGCTTGACATGTTGCCCATTTATTATATATTATTTGATCTACCAAGAGATAATCCAGGCAGCTCATAAAAGTAAGGTTTCAATGTTCCTTGCCCTGCAGCAAAGATCCACTTCAGAGTCTTATCTTTAGATGAATAAAAGCCAGAAGGTTTTTGGCAGCCTTATGTATTATTCTGTAAAAGTTCCAGCAGCACACTTAAAAGTAGATAACCACTTTTCATGGGCTCTATTTTCTAATTCTGATTAAATCATTAATACTTTCAAATTCAAGTAGAACAAATAATCTTAAATGTTTCCTTTATTGGAAGTTATTACCTACAATTACTCTGAGTAATGATTTTTATTGATTAATTTTTATCAGAGAACAAAGAAGTTCCATCCTAGAAATTAAGTAATATAGTATTTTCACATTGTCTTTGGTTTTGTAATTTGCACATACCAGGTACATATCCCACTAGAGATGTTGTTGTTGTTGTTAGGTGCCGTCGAGTCGAGTCCGACTCATAGCGACCCTATGTACAGCAGATCGAAACACTTGCCGATTCTGTGCCAGGCAAACCATCTTATTTATGTTTAAGCCCATTGTTGCAGACACTGTGTTAATCCATCTGGTGCAGGGTTTTCCTCTTTTCCGTTGACCTGCCACTCTTCCAAACATGATGTCCTTCTCCAGGGATTGTTCTCTCCTGACTACATGTCCGAAATATGTAAGACGCAGTTTGGCCATTTTTGCTTCCAAGGAGCACTCTGGTTGTACCTCTTCTAGGACAGATCTGTT
>VMDO01036781.1:0-14849 GCA_007922755.1 Pedetes capensis
CAAGTATTTTTGCCTCACTTGCAATCTCTCTCTTCATTTTGATGTACAGAAATGTAGAATCTTGTTATTCAAAAACTACCAACCTTTTATGATTTCTAAATTTTTGTTTTTTCCTAGAAAGTCTCTCACAACTGCAAGATTTTAAATATTCTCTATTTATAACTTCCTCTATCCTTTTTTAAAGTCCTTAAATGCCAAGGCTTATATAAATATGAAAAGCTTTCTAATAAGTTTACTAATAAATAATTGCAAATTAAAGGCTAGTTTTTGCTCATCAGACTGACAACAAATAGAGTTTTATGCTATCATATATATATATATATATATATATATATATATATATATATAGTCTTTGTTTTGTCTTGGGGGTCCCACATTGTCCTCTCCTGTGTCTCAAGGTAGTTTCAGATGTACTGTCTGATAAATTGACTTTTGTCTCTTAAAGACTCTGAATTTATACTGGGTCTTGGAAGACACTTAAGGATTGCCATTGAGAAAGATGTACGGACCATTTGTTAGGACTTTAGTATGACTTGTTGCAATTGCTGCTTGTTGTTAGGTGTTGTGGAGTTGGATCCAGCTCATAGTGATCCTATATACAACAGAATGAAACATTCCCTGATTCTGTGCCATGTTCATGATCTTTTTTATGTTTAAACCCATTGTTGGCAGACACTGTGTCAATCCATCTAGTTGAGGGCCTTTTTTTGGTTGATCTGCCACTCTCCCAAACATGATATCCTTCTCCAAGGATTGGTCCCTCCTGACAACATGTCCAAAATATGTTGGATACAGTCTAGCCATCCTTGCTTCCACGGAGCACTCTGGTTGCACTTCTTCTAAGATGGATCTGTTGGTTCTTTTGGCAGTCTGTGGTATAGTCGATATTCGTCTCCAGCACCATAATTGAAAAGCATCAATTCTTCTCCTGTCTCCCTTATTCAATGTTTGGCTTTTACAACCATATGATATGCCTGAAAATACCATGGCATGAATCAGGCACACTGCCATCTTCAGTGTGACATCTTTACTTTTCACTTTAAAGAGGTCTTTTACAACTTTTCCCAATGCAATGCGTCTTTTGATTTCTTGGCTGTTCCTTTCATGGGTGTTGATTGTAGAACCAAGTAAAGTAAAATCTTTGACTTGCGGCTAATATCCATCTGATATCAGGAATGATGTCCCTGGTTCCATGCCCTCATCTGAATACAGCTTGATTTTCCAGCAGTTCCCTGTATATATATGTATATATATATTGCTGCAGTTGCTTTTGAATGATCCTTAGCAAAATTTTATTTGTGTATGATATTAATGATATTGTTTGATAAGTTTTACTGTTGATTGGATTCCCTTTCTAAGGAATAGACCCAAATATGGATCTCTTCCAGTCAGTTGGCCACGTAGCTGTTTTCCAAATCTGTTGGCATAGACAAGTGAGCACCTCTAGTGCTGCATCTGTTTGTTGGAACATCTCTCTTGGTATTCCATTAATTCCTGGAGCCTTGTGTTTTGCCAGTTCTTTCAAGGCAGCTTCCACTTCTTCCTTCAGTACCATTGCTTCCTGATTGTATGCAGCCTCTTCAAATGGTTGATCATCCACCAGTTCTTTTTGTATAATGACTCTGTGTATTCCTTTCATCTTCTTTTGATATTTCTGGCATCATTTAATATTTTCCCTGCAGAATCATTGCCACTCGAGGCTTGAATTTTTTCTTCAATTCTTTAACTTTGAGAAAACAGAGCATGTTTTTCCCTTTTGGTTTTCTGTCTGTAGCTCTTTGCACATGTCATTATAATATTTGTTTTCTCAAGCTGCCCTTTGAAATCTTCTGTTTAGTTCCTTAGTGTCATCATGTGTTCTTTTTACTTTAGCTTCTGGATGTTCAAGGGCAAGTTTCAGTCTCTTTTGACATGTAGTTTGGTCTTTTTTTTTCCTGTCTTTTAAATAACCTATTCTTTCCTCATGAATGATGTCTTTGATGTCATGCCATAACTTGTCTGGTCTTTGATCATTAGTGTCCAATGCATCAAATCTGTTCTTGAAGTCGTCTCCGAACTCAGATGGGATATACATAAGGTTATACCTTGGCTCTCATATAGTTGGTCTAATTTTGTTCAGTTTCAGTTTGAACCTGCATATGAGCAGTTGATGGTCTGATCCACCATTAGCACCTGGTCTCATTCTGACATTTGATATTTAGCTTTTCCATTGTCTCTTTCCACAAACATAGTCAGTTTGGTTCCTGTATTTTCCATCTGCTGAATTCGGTGTGTAAAGTCAGTCACCATTTGTGTTGGTGAAAAAATGTATTTGTAGTGAAAAGGTCATTGGTCTGACAAAATTCTATCCTGTAACCTCCAGCATCATGTCTGTCACCAAGGCTATATTTTTCAAAGAATGAGCCTTCTTTGTTTCCATCTTTTGCATCCCAGTCACCAATAATTATAACTACATCCTGATTGCATGTTTGATCTGTTTCAGATTGCAGAAGCTGGTAAAAAAATCTTCCCTATTTTCATTTGTAGCCTTAGAATAGGGTGCTTTAATTTGAACAACAGTCATACTAACTGGCCTTTCTTGTAGGCAAATGGATTTTATTCTGTGACGGACAGGATGGTACTTCAGGACAGATCTTGAGATGTCTTTTTTTTTTTGTGGTACTGAGGGTTGAACCCAGGGTCTCAAGCTTGCATGCTTTGCAAGTGCTGTGCCACTGAGCTGTACTCCCAGCCCATTGTTTTTACTTTTGAGACAAGGTCTTGCTAAATTACACAGACTTCTCCGGTTTTGAACTTGGAATCCTCCTGCTTCTGCCTGCCGAGTTGTTGGGATTACAGGAGTGCACCACTGCACCCCGCTGATGTCTTTTTGATGATGAATGCAGCTTCATTTTTCTTTAGTCTGTTATTCCTGGTGTGATAGATCATATGATTATCTGATTCAAAATGGTCCATGCCAGTCCATTTTAGGTCACTGATGCCTAGAATGTGGTTGTTTATGCTCTCCATTTCCCTTTTGACAATTTTTTTTTTTAACTGGGGTTGAACCCAGGGCCTCGCACCTGCATGCTCTGCAAGTGCTGGACCACTGAGCTGCACCTCAGTCCATTTTTTTTTTACTTTTTGAGACAGGGTCTCGCTAAATTACGCAGACTGCCTCTGGTCTTGAACTTGTGATCCTCCCGCCTCCGCCTCCCAAGCCGCTGGGATTACAGGCGTGTGCCACCACGCCCGGCCCTTTTGACAATTTCTAATTTTCCTAGATTCATACTATGTACATTCCATGTTCCAATTATTAATGGATGTACACACAGTTGTTCCTTCTCATTTTGAGTCATGCCATAGCAGCAAGTGGAGGTCCCAGAGGCTTTACTTCATTCTTATCATTAAGGTCGACTCTACTTTGAGGAGGCAACTCTTCCCCAGTCTTTCTTGAATGCCTTCCAACCTGGAGGGTTTATACTCTGGCACTATATCCGACAGTGCTTCTCTGCTATTCATAGGGTTTTCAATGGCTAATTGTTTTGGGAGTGGGCTGCCAAGTCCTGCTCCTTAGTCTGTCTTAGGCTGGAAGCTTCACTGAAACCTGTCCATCATGGGTGACCCTGCTGATATCTGTAATACCATAAGCACAGCTTTCAACATCACAGTAACATGCAAGTCTCCACAGCATGACAAGCTGACAGACACGTTGGAGTGTTGTAAATTAGCACTTTTCCCCCCTCTGTATTTGTCTTGTTTTCTATCTTTCCTTCCTTCCCCATCTTCACTCTGCCCCCATATTTTCTCCCACACACTCAGGGGGATGCACAGCCTCACCTATCTGGGCTGACTTTCCTCCTGTGGTTTTCTCCTGTGCCTCTTTTTGTGGCTCCTTTTTTTCTTATCACACCCCTCTGTACTGCCTTCTCTTAAGGCTGGTGTTTGTGGCGTTTACGTGGTGTGACTATATACCACTTCAGAAATCTTGCTATTTGGGTGCTGTTTGGCTTCTCTGAATTTGCCATTGGAATTTATAAACACTCCATCAAACATGCTTGCTTACTTCATGTTTCCTAGCTTCTTGTCTGGAAAGGACATTTTCTCTGATACAGACATTTTAAAGTTGTGAATTTTTATTTATAGATGTGATAGCTAATCATATTGTCTGTGAGTGGGCAAATCAGAAAAGGGCCTCAGGCCAACAGTTGTGCTCACATTTAACGACTCATCCATGAGACCCCTTAGTCTGTAATTATGAAGGTTGGGTTGTGATTTGCTGGTGGCAGTGCTACTTATAGAGCCTGGCATTGTGCATGGCTGGCCAGGCCTGGGGCTGTTGCTGAGAGGCGCTGAGCTCTGGTTGCTGCAGAGCAGATTGTACTGACTGCTGCTCAGGTTCTCAGGCAGTCTTCCTCAGCCTTGCATGGTGCTTTAGCTATTCTGTAGAAGTTTCATCGGCCAACTCTGCTATTTCATGTGGCTACTGCTTCTGTATCCTATTGTGACCTGTTTTGGATGTATATACTGCCCACTGTTGTGCAGTTAGGGTCTCACTCTCCTCCGTTCCTCATTCCTTCTCTCTGTTCTCTCTCTGTCTCTCTGTCTCTGTTTCTCCTTCTCCCCCCTCCCCAACAGGGCCTTGCTGTGTAGCCCAGGCTGGCCTCAAAATCACAGTCCTGCCCCAGCCTCCCAAGTACTAAGATTACCTGTGGGTGTACTCCAGCCTGCCCAGCTTATTCTCATTTTTTGTATCGATGGATTTGTTGCTCTCTAGAAGCTCTTTTTGGGAGAAAGACCTGGCAACCCACTCCCAAAAATCAATCCACCATTGTAAACCCTATTAATAACAGAGAAGCACTGACAATAGTGTTCGCCTGTTGTAGGTAGGGTCACTGTGAATTGGATACTGACTTGACAGCACCTAACAATAACAAGAAGAAGCTCTTTATTGCTGATTCTTTTGTGTCATTGGATGTTAAATATGGTGACTGATGACACAGTTCACCAAGTCAGGCTTCATATTTGGCTCAGGTCAGCTTCCCAGGGAAACAGACTTTGAACTGGAGAGTATGTGCGGAGACTTACTGGGAAGTGCTCTGGGGGACAACACCCTTAAGAGAGCGAGGTGGAAGATGAGTTGTGATACAGGTACCAGAAGCACTGGGATCCCAGGGGGAAGTTTCAGAGTTGTCTCTCACTGAGGTGAGTGCTCCTCCTGTCACTTGGACTTACCTTGGCTCTGGGGAAGGGACTGTGGTCCTGGGCGGCAAGCTCTTAGGGTGAAGGCTATTCCCAGATAGGGCTTTAGCTAAAAGCTTGAGCTGTTGTGCCGGGGTGAGGTGGCGCACACCTGTAATCCCAGTGGCTCGGGAGGCAGAGGCAGAAGGATCCCAAGTTTGACCAGAGGCAGTCGGTGTAACTTAGCGAGACCCTGTCTCAAAAAGTAAAAAAAGTGGGCTGGGGTTGCAGCTCAGTGGTCTGGCACTTGCAAAGCATGTAAGCACGAAGCCCTGGGTTCAACTTCCAGTACAAAAAACCAAAACCAAAAACAAAAACAAAAAATCCTTGAACAGTCGCGTCTAGCATCTATCGGCAGCTGGGGAAGTGAGTGTCTGACTGAGGCTGAAACCTGGGTGGTGCCCCACAGCATCCAAAAAGCTATTCTTGTCATAGTTTTGCATGTAGTGAAATTTCTACTCCATGTGTAACTTTATTTTAATACAAGTGCAATATTGGTTCCATACTCTGAGAGTCCTTTAAAGGCCAAGCATATTTATTTTCTATTAATGGTTCATGTCAATAAAAATATAGAGTTGATGAATTCAATCTTAACAATAATGGAGCATAGGCCATTTTCAACAGAATAAGCCCTGCCCTACTAAACAGCCACTACCCATAAAAATTCACAGCCATTCAGGGGCTGATAACTTTCTACCTGAAATGCAAGCTGAAGGTGGGGAAGGTAAAGGATTGAAACCTGTTGTACCAAACACAGTAGGGTTGAATAATTTGTGCAGACTTTTTCTTGGTAAATATAATCTAAATATTAAAAAAATCAAGGCTTATACATAATCATTATTAGAAAAATAATGTAAGTATGTGCTTTGGCAGTATTATCTATGTGTTTGGCAAAACAACATAACAGATGTTGTTTAATCTGTCTATAAAACCACAAACAGATGGAGTAGACATGGCCATCAGAGAGAAACTAGACTGACCTTATATTTCACCGACTAGGCTGTTGTCAGAGAGTCCAGATTTGCAGACCAAAATACCAAGTCAAAATTACTTTTTGGAGAAGCAGAGCGCTCAGCACCCTTCAGGGTACCTTAGAGCAGAGATTGACAACATTTTCCTGTAAAGAGTCAGATAGTAAGCTTTTCTGACTTTGCAGGCCATATGATCTCTGTTGCAGCTACTCATTTCTGCTTTTGTCGCATAAAAGTAGCCATAAATAATATGTAAATGAATGAACGTGGCTATGTTCCAATGAAACTTCACAAAAACAGATGGTTGGGGCATGTGGCTAGAGAGCTGTGGTTTGCTGACCTTTGGTGGACAGTCCCCATTAGATTGCTTGAGTTTCGCTCCTAGAGAAGTTGCTTATTAGGAGTTGGACAAACTTCTAAGTGTTCATTTCCTTATCTGTAAAGTGGGTATTAAAATAATATTCACTTCTTAGGAGCATTACAAAAAATAGTGAGATAATTCATACAGTGTTTGGCACTTAGGAAATGCTTGAGGACTAGAGATTATTATTGTTCATGAACCATAAAGAATTATAGAGAGATTGCTGGTTGCAGTGGCGCATGCCTGTAATCCCAGTGGCTTGGGAGGTGGAGGCAGGAGGATAGCAAGTTCGAGACCAGAGGCAGTCTGTGTAATTTGGCGAGACCCTGTCTCAAAAAATAAACAAAAAATGGGCTGGGGGTGCAGCTCAGTGGTCCAGCACTTGCAGTGCATGCAAGTGTGAGGCCCTGGGTTCAACCCCCAGTACTGGAGGAAAAAAAAAATGAATTATAGAGAGTTAGAGGTAGGTAACATCTGACATAGTATAGCTCAAAAAATCCTGGAAAAGTTTAGGTAAATGGCATTCAGATTGTGTTTGGCTATGTAATAAGTTGTGTAAATGGAATTCTTTTTTGTCTCAGATTTGTTTGATGCCCTATGAGTTGTAGTTAGAAAGGCTTACATTGCTGGAGAAAGTGGCTAGACCCCTGCTTAAGACTTGCTCAGGAGTTGGCTATAGAAGTTTTGGTACCAGCTGTCTGGTAGTCAGTCTACTTTTGTTCATTGCCTTCGGTGTTCCCTTCTTCTGGACACATGGCCTCATTAATTTTTTTGCTACCCTTGTGAGTTTAGATGTTGAGCATGTGATTGAGGTGTAGGTAGTGAAATATAGGAAGTGATGTGTGCCATTTACAGGCCTGGCCCTCAGAACCATCCATACATAATCCTAGCAAGAGGACAATGAGGACCTAGAGAGTCACAGATGAAAGTTGCCTGGTGAATTTTTAATTTAACTAAAATTAATTAAAATGTAAATGAAAATAGCCACACACAGTGAATAGCTGCCCTATTGGATGGGTCAGGGCTAGAAACTGGAAAATTTCGTAAAGTGCACTGAGCCCCACCCCCAGCCTTCTTAGGTTTAGTGAGAGCAACTTTAAGGAGACCACTGAGAAAGCTTGGCTTGTCTCCATAGAGTCTGTGCGGCAAAGCTGTTGCCAGATCATGTCTGATAATGCCAGAAGGCCAGAGACCATGGCTGACCAGCTGTTCTGACGGTGGAGTGAGTAGAAGTGGCTGCGTTGGGAACAGTCTGATGTAGAATTTGTTGGGGCAAAGGATGCCTTGGCATTTCTTATGGATTTTTTGGGAGAAAGAGTTTGAAATTGTTTAAAACCCATCCTTAGAGGAAACCAGAAGGTATGATGTGACCTCGTTGGAATGGTACTGTTTCTGTGACTAGAAATGGGTAGAAAACTTTTTAATTACCTGAGAATGACTAGAAAAATTATAGTTGCTATACACAATGTTATGTAGGGTTGAGAGAAAACTAAACCCTTATTGTGGATTTGAAAGGTCAACCAGGAGGGAGAATATAGCTGTTTTCTGAGCGCAGCCTATGATCTTTTCTTCAGGGAATCTAACATTTATAATTTAAAAGCACATTGTTGTTGTTGTTGTTAGGTGCCGTCGAGTCGGTATCCGATTCATAGCGACCCTCTGTACAATAGGGGAAACACTATTGTCAGTGCTTCTCTGCTGTGCATAGGGTTTTCAATGGCAGATTGATTTTTGGGAGGGGGTTGCCAGGTCCTTCTCCCAAGCCTACAGCTTCTGGTGTTCCCAGGCGGTCTCCCATCCAGGTACTAACCAGGCCCCACCCTGCTTAGCTACCGAGATCTGATGAGATCAGATGCCACAGGGCTACAGCTGCAGGCAAAAGCACATTAAGCTCTTTTAAAGGAGATGATACTATATCTCAAGTAGTTTCAAACTTAGTCTTTTTTATTTTTTTTTTTGCAGTACAGGGGGTTGAACCTAGGGCCTCACGCTTGCATGCTCTGCAAGTGCTGGAACACTGAGCTGTACCCCCAGCCCTTTATTTTTTTTATTTTTTTTTTATTTTTGGGGACAGGGTCTCACTAAGTTACGCAGACTGCCTCTGGCCTCGAACTTGTGATCCTCTTGCCTCTGCCTCCTAAACTGCTGGGATTATAGGCGTGCACCACCATGCCCAGCTCGCAAATTTAGTCTTTTATTCTTTTCCCTATCCCCAAGCACGGAGACTATGTTCTATGTTTTAGGCTCATTTGGGTGCAGAATCAGAGTCATACCATACTTTAGGCTGAATTGTATGTGTAACTTAACGGAAATCTAAGAAAAATATCCATAAAAGAGTCTGGCTGCAGAGGTAGGAGTTGGGCATTGTTGTGAATTCAAAGCCTCACTAGTGAGATGCCCCAAGGATGACTTATTTCTACTCTAGTGTCTACTTTTCCTTTTCCTGTCTTTACTTATGGTGTCTGTGCTCTGATATCCTCAGCCTATACAAGGGCCACAGTCCATCAGTCCTATATCTTTGTTAGTCAAAGCTTGGTCTTCAGACTGGCAACATCAGAATGCCCTGGGAACTCATTAGTTCCAAATGCAGGCTTCATATTTCATATTAGTTCCAAATGCAGAATCTCAGGCCCCACACCATGCTCCTTGCATTAGAACCTGTATTTTAATAAGTATTCAATCACCACAAAAACAGCTAACTATCTGAAAGCATGAAAGAAAGTGCATGCTCTGGAAGTTTTTGTTTGCAGGAAACAGAATCTGACTGTCTTACTTAAACTGAAAGAGAATCAATTACAAATATATGACAATTCACAATCAAGACTGTCTAGAGCCGACAAAGCTAGGCAGCTGCAGAAGGTCATTGGTGTAGCCATTGGAACTAATGAGTTCCTGATGATTTTTTTCAGTCTTTATATGCCTCTATGTAATATTCAAAGTGTAATAGCCAGAACTTTAATTCATTGACGATTGGCCATGGGCCTGCCCATGAGCTGTTCTGAGTTATTACCTGGCCAGATCTGGAGTGGGCTGTGGAACACTTTGACTTAACTATTATCAAAATATTACTAATCAGCAGTGCATCATAGTACAATATCACCTTGCATCTGTTAGGATGTAGCTCCCATCAGAAAGCAAAAGGTAACAAGTGTTTTTAAGGATCTGGAGAAATTGGAACCCTTGTCCACTGGTGGAAGCATAAAATAGTGTAGCAACTATGGAAAAGAGTATGAACAGGTGGTTTCTCAAAAAACTAAAAATGGAATCATTATATGATCCCACAATCCTACTTCTGGGTATTTATCCAGAATAATTGAATCAGTCAGCAGATGAATGGATAAAGAAAATGTATATGCAAACAATGGCATATTATCATCCTTAAAAAGGAAACAAATTCATATGATGTATTGGACATGATTCATACCTCAGGGATATTATGCTAAGTGAAATGACCTAGTCACAGAAAGATAAGTACTGCATGATTCCATCTATATAAAGTACTCAAAACAGTCACCTTCATAGAATAAAAGAGTGAAGTGGTGGTTACAAGGGGCTGTAGGGGAGTGGACATGGGGAGTTGTTTGTTCCAGATGAAAAAATTGTACAGACCTTCTGTGTAATATTGTACCTATGGTTAACAGTACTATAATGTGCACTTAGTTAAAAATAAAAGTAGATTTCATGTTAGGTGTTCTACAAACACACACACACACACACACACACACACACACACACACACACACAAGTCTGCACATCTTGAAAGATTATTTCCCAAAAGGTGCTTCATAAATTGGAGTGGCCTCAAAATGACCCGGCTCGCTAACTTTGAGACTTCCAGATGTTCAGATGTTTAAGGGTATGGAATCCAAGTAAGATCAAATGAATAGAGAAGTAGGTGGACTTTATAATGACACTATCAAATCTTGTTAACACCCCAAAAAGCTTATAGCACCATCTACTGTCTTTAGATAAAATTTCCTTCTGTTAAAGTCATGGCTTATTTCTTGTGGTGTTTAGGATGAGCAAGTATCATAAGCCAAAGGACCATGATCGCATGCAGTGATTTAGGGAAATAAAAAGTGACTGCCCAATAATGACTCTATGCTGTTTATAGTATTTGTAATCATAGATCTGAACTGCTCATGTGTAAATTGTGGCCACAAGAGCCAGAAAGTAAATAAAATAGTAATAATAATGGTAATTGATTAATTACTATTTATATGCTATCTACTATTCTATTTAATGTGGATCATTTCATTTAAATACCACCAGAACTCTGTAAGAGAGGTACTATATGCATTTGTCAAGTGTAACACTGAGGCACAGACAAGTAGTGTAGTTAGGATCACATACTTAATAGATAGTAGAGCTGGTATTTGAGCCTAGTATTTTGACTCACTGAAGAATAAATCCTGAGACTCCTCAGAGCAAAGAAATCTCTCTTAATGATCTGTACCTCACATATGTCTGTCAGCAAGGCACACCAGCAGTGTGACTTGTTTTCCTTTTAACATCTGATTATGTTCAAGAAGGGCTGGGATTTAACTTAGTTGGTAGAGTGCTGCTCTGCAGTCTCTGAGGTCCTGAGTTTCATTCCCAGCACCACAAACACAGAAGAAGAACGTGGCCATCCACTCCCATGGCAATCCACTCCTGTGGCAATCCTGAAACAATCAGCCATTGAAAACCCTATAAGGGTCGCTATGAGTAGACATGACTTGAAGGCACCAACAACAATGTTCAAGAATAGATTTGAGAACACATTATTGTGTTCAAGAATATGTTTTATTCACACAAGTAATACACATAGTAATCATAGCGAGCACTTATACACTATTGTATACCAAGCATTCTTCTAAGTATGTTACATAAATTAATTCATTTATTTCTCTTAGCCAGTCTCTGAAGTAAGTACTGTGTTTAATCCTCACTTTATAGGTAAGGACATAGTTAAGTAGGTAACCAAGATCACATGACTAGGAAATAACAGAGGTAGTACTATTCCCAGGTAGTTTGGTTGTGGAGTTTAGATGCTATTCTGTTGTTGTAGTTAGTGGTGTCCGACTCATAGCAAACCTACATACAACAGGTGACACAGTATTGTTAGTGTTTCTCTGCTATTTTCAATGGCTGATTATTTTTTGGGGAGTGGGTTGCTGGATCCGTTTTCCAAGCCTACAGCACCTGGTGTTCCCAGGTGGTCTCCCATCCAAGTACAAACCAGGCCCGATGCTGCTTAGCTTTTGAGATCTGATGGGATTGGATGCCACAGTGGCACGGCTGCAGGCTATGCTCTTCTGTAGTGCTGATCAAAAAAAGTTACTTTAAATTAGTACAAATGTATTTGGATAGAACAGAAACAACAGATGACTGCATGGTAGTGCTCAGATCTGGAAAAAAAACCTGTGAAAATGGAATGAAAATGGCAGAAGTTTAGGAAAAACGGATTTAAGCTGGTTTCCATTTTAGTATCATACATAATTCTGCAATGAATGTCTTCCTGGGCAGTCTTGGTAGAATTTCTCTAAGGTAGATATAGGTACATAGATGGAAGGGGTTATTCTTCTCCAGAATGGCTGTACCAATATGTTTTAGTCTTTTTTTGGTTACTTTACAGGAGTTTTATGCAATTTCTTTCACTAAGTGTTTCTAGAATTTGTAGGACACCAAGGACTATTGGTAATAATACAAATTAAGTAAGATTTTGTTGCTTATTACTCATAGGAGGTGACTATACATTCTTACCAAAGCAAGATATTCAATTCACTCTACTACTATGGAAGCTAGTATAGTCTCAAATAATTTGTTTTATCAGCACAGGTTTCTGAACTAGAAAGAATGCAATGGCTATGGCTGTTAATGCCACCTAGTGGTTAGACTAAACTCTGGCTCCTAGGGGCTGTCAGTCTTCAAATTACAGAAGAATTGTCCCCCGTGGGTCTAATTTGGAAGGAAAGAAAGAGAGTGTGAGTCCTGCAGGGGATAAGAGGGTGGCCACGAGCCTACATATTTAAAAGAAGCCTGTGTGGTTGTTGGTTCTGACATGTTGGGTCCATACTCTGCTCTAGAACACAGTTTTATAGCTGGCTCCAGCTCCCTTTTCTATTTATTCCTCTTCTTTGGCAGCTGCTGTAGCACCTCCTGGGTTACCTGGGAGAGGTCGGGGATCTTCTGGAACTATTATGAGTCTCAAAGGACCAGCTGAGCTTGCATGGGAGGGATGACAATAGGCAAATGGGAGGAAAAAGGAGCCCAAATGACCTCAGTTTTGCTAAATTCATTTGTGCCTCGTTGCTGACCTTAGTGCTACTTCTTTTTGCTGGCAATGTGGGGCTTTTTGAGACAGGGTCTCACTATGTACATCAGGCTGGCCTGGAACTCACTATGTAGCCCATGGTAGCCTCAAATTTTCAATCCTCCTGTCTCAGCCTCCCTGGCCCAGGATTACAGGTATAGGCTACCACACTTAGTGCTACTTCTGACTGTGGGTCACCGTGACTTTTTTCTCCAGTTCTTCATATCCTTCAGCCTGTCTGCAAGGTTTCCGTAATCAGATGCTAGCCATCACCTGGGTCCCTCAGTCAGAGTCCCTCTGTACACATCACTCTTTCAGTCTCCCACAGAATCATGCTCAAACCTTTTCTTATACTGCTTCTCCCTCTGAAGTTGTTACTCTTTATTTTTATGCCTTCACTGTATTCTTTATGCTTTTTACAGATGTCTTTAAATTGGGAAGACCCTCAAACTCAAAGAATCCCTTTTTGGAGCATGTAAGACCTACCTCCCACCATATTTGGCCTATACTTCATCCTAACACATCATCAAATAATGTTTCTTATTGCTACATAAGAGCTGGGATGTAGCTCAGTTGGTAGAGCTCTGTGCTGCAGTCTCTGAGGTCCCAAGTTTAATTCCCAGCACCACAAAAATGGGAGAAGGACCTGGCAATCCACTCCCAAGGAAGTCCCAAAACAGTCAGCCATTGAAAACCCTATGAGGGTCGCTATGAGTCGGCTACCGACTCGATGGCACCTAACAACAACAACAACATTGCTACATAACTATCCCATCCATCTATCTGTCATTGTACTTCTCATTCATTCCTTATGTTATTTCTTTTGCCTGGAATATAAATTCTAGTCCTTCTTCAAGTGCCACCCACTTAACTAAGCCAAATATAGAGTTTTCTTGACTTCATTCATTGATTTCTTCTCTGAGATCTGCCAGCACTGAGAGCCGTGGACTGCCTACTTTACCTCGTAAATTACACACTCCTCAATGTTCATAGACTCTGTGTTAACCTTCTTTTGATGGCTGGTAAATCGTAAGCTACATGAAGACAGAGGCTACATAATTCTTTGATATTTTCCGGTGTTTTTTGCTCATACCCAAATGTATAACATGGCTTAGTTGGACTTATCTCCATTGTCAGATGAGTTGTCCTTATACTCACCTTTCTCAGAGAGAGAAAGAAAATGACCATTTTATTAAGCACTTGCTTTTTACCAGATACTGTATTTGGAATTTTACATATATTCTCTTATTTAGAGCTTAGAAATCCTGTGAATAGAATGTTAAAAATTTATATATTTGAATAGTTGCACTCAGAAAAGTTTAATAAATTGTACAGGTCTAGTTAACAAGTCATGGGAGAAGAATGTGGCAATCCACTCCTGAGGCAATCCCAAAACAATCAGCCATTAAAAACCCCATAAGGGTTGCTATGAGTCGGACACGACTTGATGGCACTTAACAACAACAAAGGGAGTAGGACCTGGCGAGCCACTCCCGAAACAACTAGCCATTGAAAACCCTATGGATAGCAAAGAAACACTGTCAGATATAGTGCCGGAAAATGAGGCCTCCAGGTTGGAAGGCACTCAAAAGACTATTGGGGAAGAGTTGCCTCCTCCAAGTAGAGTCTACCGTGATGAGGGAAATGGAGTAAAACCCCAGGGTGCTCAACGTGATGATGTGACACGACTCAAAATGAGGAGAAACAACTGTAAACATCCATTAATAATTGGAACATGGAATGTACGCAGTATGAATCTAGGCAAGTTAGAAATTGTTAAAAGAGAAATGGATCGCATAAACCTTGACATTCTAGGCATCAGTGAGCTAAAATGGACCGGCATAGGCCATTTTGAGTCAGACAGTCATATGGTCTACTATGCTGGGAATGATAAACTAAAGAGAAATGGGGTTGCATTCATCATCAAAAAAGACATTTCAAGATCTGTCCTGAAATACAATGTTGTCAGTGATAGAATAATATCCATACGCCTACAAGGAAG
>VMDO01036782.1:0-14848 GCA_007922755.1 Pedetes capensis
GATCCCCTTTTTTGGGAATAGGCACAAATATGGATCTCTTCCAGTCAGTTGGCCAAGTAGCAGTTTTCCAAATCTGTTGGCATAAACATGTTAACACCTCCAGTGCTGCATCTGTTTGTTGAAACATCTCTATTGGTATCCCATCAATTCCTGGAGCCTTGTGTTTTGCCAGTTCTTTCAAGGCAGCTTCCACTTCGTCTTTCAATACCATTGGTTCCTCTTCGTATGCAACCTCTTGGAATGGTTGGTCATCTACCAATTCTTTCTTGTATAATGACTCTGTGTATTCTTCCCATCTTCTTTTGATGTCTCCTGCATCATTTAATATTTTCCCTGTAGAATCTTTCACTACTGCCACTTGAGGCTTGAATTCTTTCTTCACTTCCTTAAGCTTGAGAAACACAGGGCATGTTCTTCCCTTTTGGTTTTCTGCCTCCAGCTCCTTGCACATGTCATTATAATATTTGTTTTTGTCTTCTCGAGCTGCCTTCTGAAATCTGTTTAGTTTGGAAGCCTTGTGTTATTCAGGTGCTAGCAAGAGTCAGTGAAATCAAGCCATCACTAACTTGCTACACAGGATAGTGGGCCTGTAGCTGAAGCATTGTGGCATCTGATTCTGTCAGATCTTGGAAGCTAAGCCAGGTTAGGCCTGGTTAGTACTTGGATGGGAGACAGCCTGGGAACACCAGGTGCTGTAGGCTTGGGAGAAGGGCCCACTTCCAAACCCACTTCCAAAAAAACAATCAGCCATCGAAAACCCTATGTATAGCTCAGAAGCACTGACAATAGGGTTTCATCTGTTGTATATAGGGTTGCTATGAGTTGAACACCAACTTTAAGGCACCTAACAACAACAACAACAACAACAACAACACAGGATTGTGAGACCTGGGAAACTGGAGTAGTGCAAACACAAGAAACCATCATCAGAGGATCCTCTGAAACATTAGTGGTAGAGGGAGAAAGGAACAGAATCTAGAGTCATGTAAAACAGGCCTCACGGTTTGTGTGGCTTTGGCAATGGGTATATTCTCCTTAATGCTCCACTTCCTCATTTTTAAAATGGAGATACTGCCATTTGCCCCACAGAGTTATTGGGGAAATTAGACCTGCTATATATGATGGACCCACCAGACCTACCATGTAACAGACTCACAGTAAATGACAGTTCTTTATCATGACCATGCTATAGGCCAGGCGCTGTGTTCCCGTGGTGACACTGAGGGGATTAGAATGTTTGTCCCTGTCAGAGGGGACCTGGTCCCACTCCTTAGAGACTGGGGCAGTTGGAGAACAATCAGAGAGTCCCTGGTATTTAGGCCCAAGGACTAGAGCTTGTCCTCACTTGTGCAGGTTGAAGGCATGTGCCTACCAGTCAGCATCCCCACCTGTCCCCAGGAAAACCATGTGTATCAGTTGCCTGTTGTTGTATCACAAATTGCCACTGATGTAGTAGCCTAAAAAAACACAACTTTATTATCCTTTAATTCTGGATGTCAAAGTCCACATAAATCAGCAAGGCTGCATTTCTTTGGAGGGTATAAGAGAAAACTGCTTTCTTTCCTCTTTTTTATTTCTCAAGGCCTCCTACATTCCATGGCTTGTAGCCCCTTCCTCCATGTTCACAGCCAGCAGTGTGGTGTCTTTTTTCTTTTTCTATTTCTTGATATGTAGTCCAGGCTGGCCCAGAACTAGCCTTGTAGCCCAGGCTTTCCTCGGGCTTGTTTTTTTTCTTTTGTCATTGTTTGTTTGTTTTTGTGGTCTGAGGAGTTGAACCTAGGGCCTCACGCATGCTTTGCAGGTGCTCTACCACTGAACCACACCTTCAGCCCCAGTGTGGTGTCTTCACATGTCTTTCTCTCCTACTGCTTCCATCACCCCAGCTCTTTCTTCAGCCTCGGGCTCTTCTTCCTTCCTCTTTGCCTTATAAGGATCCTTCCATAATCCAGGATGATCTTCCCTGCTCAAGTTCCTTACTTAATCACATCTTCAAAATCTCTTTTGTCATATAAGGTAATTATGTTCAAGTTTTGGGGTTAGGACATGGACATCTTTGTGGGGGACATTATTCTGTCTACTACACATGAGATTGAGATTGAAAGCGCTTCTCTATGCTGGGGTCTAATTTTAGACCTGGGAAAGGACTCCTGCACCAAAACTTCCTCTGCAACTCTCAAGTATATGTACATTTCTATCTGTCTTACTCCTTGCAAGCAGCTCATAGGTAGCAATGGTTGTATCTATTCATTGACTTCTTGTCCTTTCCCTCCTAGTGTCTAGCATAGTGCTTTGTGCGCATTGGGTGCTTAATACATATGTTTGTCAAGCAAATGAAGAAATCCAGAAGCACCTGGTTTCTTTTTGTAATGATACTAGGCCAAAACTCCTGCCTGGAAAAGGCAGTGGACCCTAAATGTAGGGGACTTAGAAAAAATGTAGCACTCAGTATGAGTTGGTTCTTTTGAGGAGTCTTCAGATTACTGATTTTCCAGAAATCTTCCTGATTAGTCACATTAAAGATGCTGATGCAGGTAATAGAGCTATGACTGGCTGCTCTCTCTCTGAAGAGGTAATTTAGAATGTGGGGGTGACTTCCTCACTGAGAAAGAGCTAGAGTTACTTGATATGAAGATGATAACTTAAGTGCTTCCTTTAAAAACATTGAGGAAATTCTTTGGAATTGCTTTCTTTGTTTATTTGGTTTTTTTGGACACTGTCTCACTATGTAGCCCAGCCTGACATTAAACTCATATTTCTAGCTCCATCTCTTGAGCATTGGGATTACAGGTGTGCACTACCATGTTTGGTTAAATTTTGCCTTTTTAAAAGGACAGAATTCATATTGAGTTAGGGCCTACCATAATGGCTTCATTTTCACTTGATTACTTCTGTAAAACTCTTATTTCCAAATAATGACACATACCAAGGTACCAGGAGTTAGGACTTCAGCATAGCTTTTTTTTTTTTTTTTTTTTTTTTTAACCACAATTCAACCAATAACAACTTATTAGATCCAAGATGGCAGGTCAAAGATCAGAGTAGGGAGTAGAATTGGAAAAGGAAAACAACCACCTACCCACACAGGAGGAATGAATTATCAGGAAGATTTTAAAGGAAAGAAAAACAGGAAATGTAGTTTTTCTTAGGGTGATACATAAGATTATTGATTCAACATGATTTGAGATAGGTCCTGGGCAAGTAAGAACAGTCATACAACATGCAAATGAGAATGCACAGGGTGTCCACAGTCTGTGAATAGTCCATGTTGCCTAGACTATAGTCTTGGGAAGCAGAGGAAGACAGAGACAGAAAGATGTCTTAGGGTCAGGTCATGTGGGATCTTGCATGGCTGCTAGGGAATCCATGCTTCAGTTAAGTAGGGATTGGGTTTTATGTAGTTCAATGATGCAATCAGAGCTGAGTTTAAGAAAGTTAATCCCAAGTAGATGGAGGATATATTGGATAGGGATAAGTTAAATGTAAGGATTCCAAATGGGAAGCTACTTCAAGAGAGTAGGTAAGAGACAAAGAGCCTTAAACTTGGATGGTGGCAGTGGGCTGTACTGAGGAGGGGACAATTTTTCCTAGGACTGGGCTTGCATATAAGGGGAAGAGATCTATATTCTATTCAGCCTATAAATATTACTAGGGAGAATGACAGAGAATGTAGTGCCATTAGATATTGGAGGGAGAAGAAGATAAATTTCTTCTGGACATGTCATGGGGAGAGATTCTGATAAATACTGGATGGATGGGGAGGCAGTCAGGAGAAAATAACTCAAGGAATGAAGAGAATTAGAGAAAAGGAAGGAATGATCTACATATTTGAAGTAAGCCAGGAAGCCAGATAAAGTTACTCCATAGGTTTCCCCTTACATGACTCTGTCACACCAAATTAGAAGATTTCACAGTCTAAGAGATCCTTCCTGTGGAATGTAAGAACTTCAGACCATAGGTCCAAAATAAGCAAGATCTCTAGAAACACTCACTCTTATTGTGATATCGTATTATTTATTTTCACAGAAGACCAGAACAAAAAAGGTACATTGTACTGAAATTTTGCTCTATTTTCTTTGGAATCCATGCAAGGTAAAGTAGATGAAGTGACAATTGTTATCCAAAATAAGCAAGACTTTGTATAAGTGTGGGGAGTTCGCCAAGATCTCTTACCAAAAGATCTTTCATTCTTTGATTTGAACTCCATTGTCTTTTCTCTGTGACTAGCTGAACCCTCCTTTCACTGTGTTTACAGAGAAGGGGAGCCCTGTGTTCTCAAGCATATGCCCCCGTTCTGGTTCTGGTTTTCTCTGGCAGAGCCAGAGAAGTCAATAAACACAGGATTTCTCAGGCTTAAGTGTGGAGGTCAGAAACGTGTGTGTTGTCTTTTGCATTGTGCTGAAGTCCTTGTGAAACACACTAACACATTTTATGAATGAGGAACTGGAAGTTCAGAGAATTTAAGTATTATATTAGGTACTACATAGATGCTATGTGGCAGATCTGAGTTGTAATTTGGGTGTTTCTGACACCAAAGTTGATGTTCATGTTCTTACTGTCTTATGCACAATTTGGCTTTGAATGGACAAATTTAGACATAAGAACATGACATATTGGTAGGGAGAAAAGGAAGGAAGGGAGAGAATGACACAGAAAGGAGAATTACCAGAACAATCCCAGAAGTGCTATAGTCTGGGGGATGTCTTGGGTGTTTTGAGATGTGTGGCTCATATTCCAGCTTCTGATCTGTACAGGATAAGAGAACCAGTCAGCTCAAGGCCATGAGGTGCATTTACATCAGAATCCAATAAAAAGCAAGAGGCCTCACCAGAAGCTTCTCTTACTCTCCTCTTCTCACCCTTGCTTTCTTTCTCTCTCATTTTCTTTCTTTCAACAGGGTATTGCTATGTGGTCCAGGCCTGGAACTCAATCCTCCTGCCTCAGCCTTGTGAGGGCTAGGATTACAGAGATGTGACCATGCCTGACCTCATTTTCTTAATCAATTATCTCTTAAATATGGTAAAATTTCTCCAGGAGGGCATTTGGATCTTTCTTTCATTTTGCCATTAAATTATTTTACCAATAACAATATGCCACCCTGGCATCTGATCTCGTCTGATCTTGGAAGCAAACCAGGGTTGGGCCTGTTTTGTCTTTGGATGGGAGACTGTCTGGGAATACTAGGTGCTGTAGGCTTGAGAGAAGGACCCAGCAGCCCCTCCCAAAAGAATCAACTATTGAAAACCCTATGAGTAGCAGAGAAGCACTGATATAGTGCTGGGCATGGCACAATGTTGGGGAGTGTTTCATTCCATTGTACATAGGGTTGCTGTGAGTCAGAACCAACTCAATGGCACCTAACTACAATAATATGCTCTGACGTAGATGTCATTATTCCCATTTTCAAATGGAGAAACAAATCCACAAAGGTTACTTCCTCAGTTAAGGGAGAAGCAGAGTCAAGATTTGAATTCAGGTTGGTCCCACCCACGCTTGTGCTGTTTGGGCACACAGGGCTGCTTATAGCATTTATCTCTTCTCCGGTGTCTCTGAACAAGGAAACTAGCCTTTTTCTAAGTGGAGCAAGCTCTCTGCGATGCCAGACTGAACCAGAAGGGCTCTTGGGTAGAGAAGTGAAGGGGATGGTGCAGAGAGAAATGTTTTTTCCCCTCAAGCTTACATTTAGCCAGGTCAGCAAGATTTGTTTTGGGAAAAATGTGAGACTTTCAATCCAAGGCAGTTGATGTAGAAGTCTGGATGGAGAAGACTCTGCAGCCTCAGCTCAGCGAGACCTCAGAGGAAGAAGACAAGGCACCAGGAAATGAAGTGGCTGATGACCACTGAGCCTCTGCTGTGATGTCCATTTCCTGCTCCAGAGGAGCCTGGGTGAGGGAAGAGACCATCCCTTGCATTCTACAAATGTGTCTTGAACTGAAAAATGAGGCAGCACTCTAGAAGTTTAGAGTGGAGAAATACAGGGTTTTACAGAGCTCTTCAGAAAAGCTAGTATTAAATTTACAAAGATTACATTGTTTAGGAAAGGAAAAGGCTTTATACCACCACCTTGCCTGTGTTCTCCCTGACCTTTCTGCTGGGCCTGAGGGCTTTGAGGGGGAAGTGTGGAATGTTTTTCATTGATTGTTCTAAAACCAGTTCCTGTATGTGGAAGTTGATTTTTCTTTCTTTCTTTCTTTTTTTTTTAAGAACCTAGGCTTTTCTTTCTCTTTAGTTCTTTGTTTCTATGATATATGCCTTTTCTGTGATATGCCACATGCACCGTTTAGGCATTTGGCAATAGCAGAGATGGCAAAATATTTGCATTGTAGGTTTGAAAATAAAGCTGTAAAAAAAAAAGAGAGAGAATAAAGCTGGGATGGAGAAATAATGAGGAGATGCGTTGAGAATGTGGGACAAAGGAGAGGATGAGGAATGGAAGGAGAGAAAAGTATGTCCCCTGCCCTACAGCATGGTTGAGGAGGGCTTCAGACCTTGTATGTCCCCTGCTTGCAGCTGCCAGACAGATGAGTATAATCTGCATGCAGGCCTGTTAAGGGTGTTTTCCCCATTAGCTTCTCACCCCACCCTCATTTGTCACATGTGTCCATTCATTTTCTTGGCTGAGCATTTGGGATTTTCCTATTGTCGTGGTTCTTTCTGATTGACTTTGCTACCCTTAATTGTTTCCCTTCTTGGGGTGTTTCCTCAGAAAGACATTTTACTATATCAGCACAGCAGCTTGTCTTAAATGGGACTCATACTAGAAATGTTAGGGATGACTGTTTGGGACAATGACTCGTGGGTGGTCAGCCTCCCTGTTGAAGGCTGGATCTCAAGGCACAGAAACTGGCAGGGATTTGAGACAACAGCAAATGAGGATTCCCAGGGAAGTCGGGTTTTGGTATCCCAGGACTTTATCAGATTTGTTTGTCCTGAAACACTTACTGAAACTACCCAGGGCACCACATCCCATTTGAGCTGAAGTTTATGTGACATGAACGAAGATTTATTTAAAGAGTTTCATGGATATTCTCCTGTAATGTTATTCCAATTTCCTTTACCATAGAAGATGTGGTTAGAATTCTGAATCTGTTTTCACTTACCTTCAGACAGAATACACGAAATTGATTTGCAGAGACACTATATTTTACCTGTTAGGCCTGAAATCACCTTACTTTACTTGAGAGATGTTTTGTCTCTGGCAGGGTCTTCCTTTCTCAGTTCTCCTCTTCTTTAGACCTCTGTGTCTATGGAAGCATGGAGGAAGACTGCTGTATTTCACCTGCCTGGTTGACTGATGTCCTTCTAGTAATGGACTTAATGATGGCAGGAAGAAATACTGCCTCCGTGTCTGATCCTAACATTTACAGCACCCAAGTGCACATACTATGTGTCTAAATATACCCAAAGTCTGGTCAGCTTCCTGCCTAGGACCCCTGCAATCTATTTCCTGGGACAGGAAGCTGGTGCTCTGGATGCAAAAGGAGAGTGCTCCATGAGGGGCCAGCTCTACTCCCTTAAGCTGAGCAGTAGGGTAACTGCTGGGGTGGGGAGAAATTGAGTCCATGCTCAGGACCCCTGATTGGTCACTGGAACTATCTGAACTTGGAGTGGGAACCATGGACCAAGATAAGATCCCAAAGAGCTGGGAAATGTACATTTCCCTCGAGTACACTTCATTTTTAAAATCTGGATTTTCAAGTGGTTCTAAGCACATTCCAAAATGATACTAATGGAGCCCAATAATAGAGAGGGAGAGTGGGCAATTTCTTTATGGAAAATCAGTCTGCTTAGAAACATATACTAGATCATTTGTTTTTCTCAACTGTAAACAAAAGCAAGGGGAGAGGCTGTGATCCTCCTTTCTCCTCTCCTGATCTAACACATCCACTCCTTGGAGCTCTGAGTCACCAGCAGATCCCCATAGGAGCCCTTTTTGGTTCACTTTTCCTTCTCCTTTGATTTTCTTCATTCAATCAATTGTCAAGCTTTCAAAAAGCTTTTTTATAAGACTAAAAAGAAAAAAATCCTTTGTGTTTGGCTATTTGTGGTCAAGGTAGAGGTCTTCTCAAGTGCAAGGCTCTGGCCAGGGTCTTCTGGGCTGGACCTTAGATGGGTGCTGGCTGCTTTGGTTCTACTCCTTCCCACTGACCAGCAATGCTGAGCTGACAATGTCCCTTCTCCCTCTGCTTTCTCCAAATCACTTAAAGGGTCAGAGATCTGCCTGAAATAGAGAGTAATGACCTGTAGTAGGTGCAGCAAGATATTAGTGATATGCATTTCATCCTTTCTCTCTTGTTTCTGGTTATTCTGCACACATCGATGACCATAATTAGTAGATAATCTTAACTTAATGCTTACCATGCACCAGGCATAGTACCACACACTGTACACACATTATTTCATTAAAGCACCCCAGTAATCCCATAAAATAGGCTCTGTTATTAGATAACAAAAACTGAGTTCTGAGGAGACTAGTGTATGTGACCAAATTTGCACCATGAGTAGGAGCTGGAGTAAGGACTTAAATCTAGGAAATCTGAGCCAAGAGTCCACCCTGCCTCACACAGGTAAGGACTGAAGATAGAGCCAATCATATGTCTCACCATTTAGGTGAGTGCACCTGTTTGTATGTAGTTCCCACAGTGACTAAGGTTTATCTGTGAGATTCCAAACGAAGGAAACAACACCCTCCATGGCAGGCGGAACAATGCCCCTGCCCCTCAAAAAACAAAACAAAATAAAAACCCCAGAGATCCAACTACCCTCCCCCCCAAAACCCCTATGAATATGTTACCTTACATGGCAAAAGGGATTTTTTAGATGTGATTAAGTTAAGGATACTGAGATGGGGATTTTTGTTAGTGCCATTGAGGTGATGTGGAACTCATAGCTATGCATAACAGATGAAACACTATTGTCATGCTTCTCTGCTATTCATAGGGATTTCACTGGCTGATTGTTTTGGGGGAGTGGGTTTCCAGGGCCTTCTCCCAAGCCTATAACACCTGGTGTTTCCAGGTGGTCTCCCATCCAAGTACTAACGAGACCCCACCTGCTTAGCTTCTGAGGACGCCATAGTGCTATGGCTGCTGATGAGATAGGGATTAGCATGGGCTATCCAGGTGCAGCCAATGTAATCACAAGGCCTATAAGTGAAAGAAGGAGCAGGGGAGTCAAGAGGAAAGGTGAGAACTGGAGCAGAGCTTGGAGTGATGCCGCTGTTGGCTTTGAAGGTAAGAGAGGGCCATTCGGGAAGTTAGGTGGCCTCTAGAAGCTGGAAAAGCAGGGAAACAGATTCTGTCTTACAGCTCTTGAAGGAACCCAGCCCCCGACAAACATTTTTCAATTCCCTACCTCCAGAGCTGTGAGGTAAATAAATTTGTGTTGCTTTAAGTCAGTACCTTGTGGTGATGTGTTACAAGAGCAATACAAAACGCAGATAGTCCCTTTCCCATCCATCTCAATCACCTGCCTCTTTAACTTTACAGGCTCAGTCCCGCTGCCGTAGGGATGCTTTTTATTCCTGATGATCTAGAGTTATTTTCCAATTCCTCAGTAACACCCTCTGTGGCCTCATTTTTTTCTAGATGTGGTTTTTGGGAGGTATCAACGTACTCTCCTGTGTTTTAAGGGAGAAGAGAGTCTCTGTCCTATGGAGGTGCCAAGTCCTGTGGTGAGCCAGGAAGACAGCTGTGCAGGGGCCCCCTGCCCCTGACAGGTCAAGATGGGAACCACAGACTAAGTGAAGCTCCTGGAGAGCTGGGAAGGACTCTTAACTGGGAAAGCTGATCAGTTAACCATATGCAACTCTGTCTTGAATCACTTCAAGCCACCTATGGGCCTCAAGAAGGGTCTTCATCAAGTATTTCACCTATGTTGCAGCTCTGCTATGGGCTGTTGAGAGGAGTTCAGTGTCTGGGCCAGAGTGGTGTAGGGGAAGTGGTTCATTTGAAGCCAGAGTGGGTGAAGCAAAAATAATTAGCTTTTCTGGGGGAAGCACACCTCCAGGGAAGAGGTCAAGGTACTTTCTTGTGAGGGTATGGCTTGGCCAAAAGGATTTGAAATGTAATTCCTTTATGATAAGAAAATTCCTTGCTGTTCAATTGCCACTTTTCAACCTTAAGATCAAGGTACATATGGTGGAAGTGGAGAACTTTGGAGCTTGGTGAAACTGAGAACAGTCAGTCCTGTGCACAGAGAAGAAGTCAGTTCCCTGACACGTGGGCCATTGCTTCTATTCTGTCCAGTCAAAGACTCATTTACCTGTAGCATAAGTACTAACAGTGGATTTTCATGTCTCTTCTTGCTATGTTGCTCTGTTATAACTGATCAGTACATACTGAATACCAGTATGCCTAAGAATATGCCCAACCTTTTGGATATCCTATAAAAAAGTAGTTTTTCAAACTACATCTTTTAATGAGCTTATATTTCTTTTGAAACTTGATGTCTTCTATAATGTGATTGTCCACATTTCCTCCCTTCCTTCCTTTTTGCCTTCCTTCCTTCCTTCCTTGTGTTTTCTGAGACAGGGTTTTACTATGTAGCTGAAACTGATCTTGGATTCACAGTCTTCCTGCTTCAGATTCCCAAGGGCTGTAATTGCAGATGTGCATCACGACCCTGGCATATTGTGATTGTCCACTTTTAAGATAAGGAAAATTGGCAATAACTAGTGGGAGTGGATAGATCTGGTGATTACATGCTGTACGCTTGGTCTTGGGAGCCTCTTCTAGGAGCACAAAGCAGACCAACTCTTCAAAACAATCACCAAACTGACCTAATATTTTTGGTTATTTGAGTAGTATTTTGAAATTCAAACTTTTAAGCTGAAACCAAAAAGGGCTTCTATGGATAGTCCAGGATGTTGAACCTACTATATAATTCATCTTCAAAGGGAAGCATATGTAATCATCATGTTGTGTACCTTGACTATATACAATCCTTCATTTGTCAATTGTTGTTGTTGTTAGGTGCTGTCGAGTTGGGTCTGACTCATATTGACCCTATGTACGACAGAATGAAACACTCCCCAACACTGTACCATGCTGGCACTATTATCAGTGCTTCTCTGCTATTCATAGAGTTTTCAATGGGATTGTTTTGGGAGTGGATTGGTGGGTTCTTCTCCCTAGCCTGCAGCACCTGGTATTCCCAGGTGGCCTCCCATCCACGGACTAACCAGGCTGACCCTGTTTAGCTTCTGAGATCAGGTGGGATCAGATGCTAGGGTGCTATGGCTGCAGACCATTTGTCAATTAGATATTTTAAATTAAGAAAATCTGGCGTTTTTAGAAGCTCATATATATATGTATATACATGTGTGTATATGTGTGTATATATATAATATATATGTATATATGTGTATATATACACACACATGCCTATATACATATATGGAAATATATGGACATACAGATGGGGCTGGGGATTAGCTCAGTTGGTGGAGTGCTGCTCTTCATTCTCTGAGACCCTGAGTTTGATCCCCAGCACCACAAAAGGGGAGAAAAATGTGGCAATCCACTCCTGAAACAATCCAGAAACAATCAGCCACTGAAAACCCTATGAGAGTTGCTATGAGTTGTACCAGACTGGATGGCACCTAACAACAACACATGGAGATACACACACATATATACATACACACACACATATATATAATTAATTATAATTAATTTGAAGAACTCAGTCTGTTTTATTTAAATTCAAGCTGGCAATGAAGACTTCATTTTTTTTAGTTATTAGACTTGAATTTTTAAATACCGAATCTTAACCTTTCTAGAAAAAAGTACATAAGAATGCTTCTTTATAAATATATATATATGTAGGGGGTTGTTGTTAAGTGCCGTGGAGTTGGGTCCTTATATATATGGAGGGGTAGGAAAAGATAATAAATGAAGGTGGAGATTTATAGGAGGGTTGCATTAGAACAGGTGGCAATTATGGCAATGGATAACAATGGATAATGGATAACAATGGCAATGGATAATGGATAACAAAGGTGATGCCTGAGGCAGAAGGTGGGTGTCTAGTAAGATGGGAAAGGAGGTCAGGAAATAGTCCATTGGTCGGTAGAGCTCTCCATGGGACCTAGGTTGGAGAAGTACCCATACCCCAAGAACAATGTGGAAAAATGAAAGAAGCAAAGACTACTTCTTGAGAAAGTTCATTTTCATTTGTTCTCATGTCTTCCTTAACCTATTTATTGAAAATACATGGAAATTCATAAAAGAATTGAAAAATTAAATGTAAAATATTTACTCAGGAAGCAGTTTATATAAATAGATATGCAAATCTAATTTATTAAGGAGCTATCAGTGCAAAATCCACAACCTCACACGTGCCCAGTGTATCCCCCTCATATCATAGCACTCATCAGTCCTATGGTCTAGTCTGTCCCAGACCCTTTGCAGGGTATCGGCACTGATGGCTGAACAGGCAGCCAGGGTAAATGACTTCATTTCCCCAGGGGTGAGTGAGAAAGAGTGAGTTCCAGTGAGGCCTTCACCACAAGTTAATATACAACCTGGTTACCAAGTTATACATTTTTAAATTGTCCAGTCCTTTTTGAGTAACCTCATGAAGATTCTTTGGATTTGTACTCTATAGTAGCACTCTGCTTTTGAAACCCTCCAAGATCTAAATGCAAATGTAATAGAATATGCAATCACTCTAAATGGGATAGGAGTGCTTGTGAAAAAGTCTTCAAATGCTAGAGTCACGTGGCAGATATAATTAAAATATTCACTATTTGCTTTGTGATTTGGAGCAAACTCAGAGGCTTGGATATATTTTCACTTCTCTGAAATATGTTTTGTATTACTGTGGATTTATTGAAATTCTAAGAAGTCCTTGGGAACTTCATGTTATCCAGTGGAAGGAATCAGACCATGTTTGTGTGATTCCCATATAGGGGAGTCAAGAAATTACCAGAAGCATAGCTTCAAATCCAGGAAAATTGAATTCAGGTTTGGGTGTGGGTTCAATATGTTAAAATTTAGAGGGTTCAGGTTTGGTTTGGATTTGGGTTTAAAATTTTAATCCTATGTCTAGGTAAAAGAATAACTTTTTTCAATTTTTTAAAAACTAATGGTACAAAAAGAAGAAAAAAACCCAAACAAACAAACAAACAAAAAAACCAAGAACCAAACCGAAACAAAAACCAAACCTGCACTCAGTTTTCTACTTGGTTTGGGTTCAGTTTTGGATCCAGAGAAGTTTTAAAAAATGCTTGAACTGGAATGGGTTCAGAGTATGGGTTTGGGTTTGGTTTGAAGCCCTGTTATCTACACATAGGATTTAAACCTGAACCTGAACCGAATCTGAACTCTTTAAATTTTTAGCATATTGAATCCACACTTGAACCCAAACCCAATTTTTCATGGGTTTGAAACCCTGAGTAGAAGTGTATTTCATTGTTCTCTTTTCTATTTCTCATTTTACCATTCCAGCCATACGAAGGACATGCAATGTCTTAGTACATTGAGCTGATGTATATATTAGCTAGGGACAGAGACAGTGTGTCACTATCTGGGATTTCCAAGAAAATATTGTGATGAAATTATTCAAACCACTTAACAAATATAAGAAGTTGGAAGATTCATCATAAACCTAGGAAGAAAAATTTTTGGAATTGTCTACACATAAAAAATTAAAAAGATAACCATCTGATCTAAGCATTTTAATCTAAAACTCAGGAGTTACATATAATGTCAACCTAATTTATATAACTTCCTTGGAATTATTTTTTCTTCTCAATTTGAAGAACTCTGTTTTATTTAAATTCAAGCTGGCAATGAAGACTTCATTTTTTTTAGTTTTATTAGACTTGAATTTTTAAATACCTAATCTTAACCTTTCTAGAAAAAAGTACATAAGAGTGCTTCTTTATATATTTTTACTACCTGAAATAAATCAAATATAGCCAAATATGTTACATGTTATTAGTTTTGGCAAAGTATAAGTGGTTAATATTAAAGGAATTGGTGAAAATGCTGCAGATTTTCCTTTGGAAGAGGATGAGTATTTCAGGTTATCTGTACTAAAGTCCTGTTAGAATCATTTAAAATTAAGTATATTCTCTGGAATTGCTTGATATTTCATCACATTTTTAAAGCATGTATTTTCTTTCTAAAGTCACAAGCTTTAATATTGGTAGGTCTGGAAATAAAAATTCCAAATGTCAAAAATTTCTCACATTATATTTTCAAAAAGAACAGACTCCACCAATGTGAGCAGTTGAAGCTTTAAAAGTTCCAGGCAAATGTTCACGTCCAACTGAAGTTCTTTTCCCTATGCTTTGTGGAGTTAATTGTTAGCTGCTGTGGGTTCTCATGGTATTGAATAAGACCTCCTACAGCTCCATTACTCTCAAGTGACCAAAGATAATAAACAATTGGCTCCTGGTGCCCACACAGAGTGTGACCCCTCTCTAGAGCATGCCACTAAGTGGCAGTGCTACCCTACTCTGGATCACAGGGCTGCTGCTTCCTCCTCTTTGCTGGTGAGAATGTCTCCCTCTTAGCTATCAGTGCGAAATTCACAACCTCACACGTGCCCAGTATATCCCCCTCATATCATAGCACTCATCAGTCCTGTGATCTCGTCTGTCCCAGACCCTTTTCACGGTATCACTGCTGATGTCTGGACAGGCAGCCAGGGTAAATGACTTCATTTCCCCAGGGGTTAGTGAGGAAGAGTGAATTCCAATGGGGCCTTCACCACAAGTTATATAACCTGGTTACCAAGTTATACATTTTTAAATTGTCCAGTCCTTTTTGAATAACCTTGTGCAGTTATTTGCTCTCCCTAGCCACTTAGGGTCTTGAACAGAAAGCAGCTCCTCCCCCCC
>VMDO01036783.1:0-14848 GCA_007922755.1 Pedetes capensis
TTAATACCTGGATGGGAGACCGCCTGGGAACACCAGAAGCTGTAGGCTTGGGAGAAGGACCTGGCAACCCCCTCCCAAAAATCAATCTGCCATTGAAAACCCTATGAACAGCAGAGAAGCACTGACAATAGTGTTTCCCCTGTTGTACAGAGGGTCGCTATGAGTCGGATACCGACTCGACGGCACCTAACAACAACAATATGTATGTATAAAACTTTCCTGTGATCATATTTCTCCTAATAATTACTACCAGAGCCTCAAACCTATGAAAAATTGGGTTCAGGTTTGGATGTGGGTTCAATATATTAAAATTTAGAGGGTTCGAGCTGGGCGCCGTGGCGCACGCCTGTAATCCCAGCAGCTTGGGAGGGGGAGGCAGGAGGATCACAAGTTCGAGACCAGAGGCAGTCTGAGTAATTTAGCGAGACCCTGTCTCACAAAGTAAAAATATGGGCTGGGGGCGCAGTTCAGTGGTCCAGCACATGCAGAGCATGCAAGCGCGAGGCCCTGGGTTCAACCTCAGTACCGCAAAAAAAAAAAAAAGGGTTAAGATTGGTTTGAGTTTAAAATTTTAATCTATGTATAGATAGACAATTTTTCATTTCAGTTTTTAAATAGCTAATGATAAAAAACTTTAAAAGCTGAACATAAACCCAGGTTTGGGTTCAAAAATTTTTTGTTAAATGTTTGAACTGGATTTAAAACCGAGTCTTCTAAGTTTTAACTTATTGAACGCGCACCCAAACCTGAACCCAGTTTTTCACAGGCTTGAAGCCCTAATTACTGCTATTTCTCCTACTTTTGCTGACTAGACTTGTCCTTAAAAAGCAAACTCTATGCCCCTCTAGGCTGGGATTTAGCTCAGTTGGTAGAGCGCTGTGCTGCAGTCTCTGAGGTCCCAAGTTCAATTCCCAGCACCGCAAAAATGGGAGCAGGGCCTGGCAATCCACTCCCAAGGCAATCGCGAAACAGCCATTGAAAACCCTATGAGGGTCACTATGATTCGGATACCGAGTCGACGGGACCTAACAACAACAACAATATGCCCCTCTACTCCACGTACTCCTTGGTGCATTGCAGTCTGGCTTCGGTCTTCAACTCTGTTGAAACTGCTCTCATGAACTCCTTTCAACCATCTCTTGGATCTCTAGTGTATCCCATCTTCTAAACTTAGGTAACTAAGACATGGTTTTTGTTCTGAGGGAATTTTAGGAACAAACAAGGGAAAGAAGTTGATACATGTTAATACTATGTGTTAAGTGATGAAGAGCAGTCTTTAGTCTTGGGAGTTGGGGGAGGAACACTTCATTGAGAAGGTGACACTGGACTTCCAACACAGAGAAACCTTAAATCGCTCTGGAAGTAGTGTCAGGTCTGCAGGCGTAGGTGTATACTTTCAGGGAGAAGCTCACTCTCCAAGGAGAGAAGATATGGCTGAAAAATAAAGTGTACGCTTTGGAGTCTGATTTAGTAACTGAGCCATAAGCAACTCTTTTTTTTTTTTTCTTCCGGTACTGGGGGTTGAACCCAGGACCTTGCGCTTGCATGCTTTGCAAGTGCTGGACCACTGAGCTGCACCCCCAGACCACTTTTTTACTTTTTGAGACAGAGTCTGGCTAAATTATTCAGACTGCCTCTGGTCTCGACCTTGCGATCCTCCTGCCTCTGCCTCCCAAATCGCTGGGATTACAGGTGTGGGTAAGCACTTCTTTTGTAACACAGGCTTTTACTATGAACTCTATGAAAGTGGGGTTTTTGACTATTCACCACCTCCCTTCTGTCTTCTAGAACGGTGGTAGGTGAGCAGTAATTATTGGGGACTGAGTGTTTCCTAGGATTGTTGTCCTCAATATATGGTACATACCAGTACTAGCAGCACTACTTAATGGTCAGTTATCGTAAATGAGACATTTATGCAGACACTTAGAAGCTGCTTTTGCTGGAAGCATTGACTTGGGCCCACTGGGGTACACCTCTAGCCCATTTTTTATTTTTTTATCTTGAGACAGTATCTCACTAAGTTACGCAGGCTGCCTCTGGCCTCAATTCTGCGATCCTCCTAGTTTTGCCTCCTGAGTTGCTAGGATTACAGCTACTGTACCAGGCTATTCTTAAACTGGGTGGTAGCCTTGACCTGTAGTCCCAACTACTAGGCAGGCAGAGGTAGGAGAGTCACTTGAGCCCAGGAGTTCAAGGCCGGCCTGGGTAATATAGTGAGATGCCCTCCCAAAAAAAAAAAAAAAAAAGTCTTAGGCTATGCTTCCCACTTAGGGCTAAAAGATTTTTTTCCCTCCCTTAACAGCAGCATAAGCTACATGGTAGAGCACTTGCCTAACATGTGCAAAGCCCTGGGTTTGATCCCCAGTACTGAAAAAAAATTTTTTTTTATTCCTTAACAAAATGATGTGACTATTCCCAACCTTCCATAGATATGGAGTTTGTCTTCTAGCTAACATTCTAAAGACATGAAACAACAGATCATTTCCCTTTCCTGGTGTTTGAGCTTCAACTGTAAATATCCTTAATTTGTGTGTCTTCGGGTAGTGTTAAAGTACAAATTCATTCATTCATTCTCTCTCTCTCTCTCTCTCTCTTTCCATTTGAAGACAGTATGGTGGATACGAGCACCAGCAGTGAAGTTCAAGTTCTGGCTCTGTAGGGGTGGGTTAGGCATGTATCTCAGTGATAGAGTGCTTACCTAGAATGCAGAAGGGCCTGGTTCAATCCCCAGCACTGCCAAAAAAAAATTCTAGCTTAGCCGGGCGCGGTGGCGCACGCCTGTAATCCCAGCAGCTTGGGAGGCCGAGGCGGGAGGATTGCAAGTTCGAGACCAGAGGCAGTCTGCGTAATTTAGCGAGACCCTATCTCAAAACCAGCACTTGCAGAGCACGCAAGCGCCAGGCCCGGGGTCTAACATCCCAGGCCTGCAAAAAAATAATAATAATAATAATTCTAGCTCTATAACTTTAAACTTTGAGGACTTCACAAGTTGTTTATTTTTCTGATGCTCCTTTTCCTCATTTCTAAGTGGGATAATTACCACTACTCATTATAATAGCTGATATTTATTACATGTTTACTGAATATACCTGGCATAATTCTAAGAATGTTACCTGTATTAACATACTCAGTTCTCCTGACAGCCCTGTGTATTATTAATATAATGCCTATGCCTACTTACAGGCAAGGAAACAGCCACAAAAATGCTATGTAACTTGCTCCAGGTCACACAAGTCAGTGGTTGAGTCAGAATTTGAACCTGGTAGTCTGATTTCTGAGTTTGGGTTTGCAACCTCCCACTTCCTAGAGTTGTTTGGAGATTAAATAAAATCTGTGTAAAGCCACACGTGGTGGCTCACACCTGTAATCGCAGCAACGTGGGAAGTGGAGGCAGAAGGATCACAGGTTGGAGGCCAGAGGCAGCCTGCACAAGTTAGCAAGACCCTGTCTCAAAGTAAAATAGAAAAGAGGCTGGGGTGCGGCTCAGTGTTGGAGCACCTGCTGCTGGGACGTGGCGGAACTGTGGAAGGTGAGCCTGGTTGGAGGAAGAGGTCACAAGGGCATGTCTTTGAAGGGTATGTTTTGGTCCAGGCCCCTTCCTGTCACCCCTCTGCTAGTTCTGGCTGCCATGAGGTGAACAACCTTCTCTGCTACCTGTTTCCGCCACCATGATGTTCTGCCTCACCTCAGGCCCAAAGCAGTGCATCCAGCCAAGCAGCCAAGCTTGGACTGAAAACTCTGAAACTGAGCCAAAATAGTGAAATAAGTCCTTCCTGCTCTAAGTTGTTTCTTAGGGATTTTGTCATAGTGGTGAAGGTCTGACTGATACAACGTGACACTTCAGCTTTTCCTCAGTTTTGTGGCCCAAATAGCCTTCCAGTCCATTCCTATTTATATCATTTAAGTTACCCAAAGTCAGTTTATATAGATTGCTGCTGAGATTCCCTTAAATTACTGTTACATGACATGAGGTCATGTCACTTAAATAAGAGTTAAAATAGCTGAGCCCCATGGCACATGCCTGTAATCCCAGCAACACAGGACGCAGAGGCAGGAGAATTGCAAGTTTGAGGTTAGAGGCAGTTTGCACAACTTAGTGAGACCTTGTCTCAAAATAAAAAGTAAAATTGTGATCAGCTGGGCATGGTGGTGCACACCTTTAATCCCAGTGACTTGGGAGGTGGGAGCAGGAGGATCGCAGGGTCAAGGCCACAGGCAGCCTGTGTAACTTAGCTAGGCCCTGTCTCAATTTAAAAAATAAAAGGGACTGGGGGTGCAGCTCAGTGGTAGAGTCCTTGAAAAACATGGGTTTAGCCTCCCAGTACTGCAAAAAATGAAATATTTTTAAAATTGTGGCTTAGGGTATGGCTCGTTGGTAGAGCACTTGGCTAGCATGCTCAACACCTCAGTACTGGAAACAAACAAAAAAAGAGCTAAAATAACTGGCTGACTGTGACCTGAAAAGAAGAGAGATCGTGGTGAAGATCAAGATTGGAAGGTTATCTTCAGAGATCTAAAACGTGCAGTTTACAAAGTGGCATTCCTAAAAAGACCAGTTGCATTACTAGCAGGCAGATTTTTGCTCAAGTTAAAGTGTATGACATGGATGGACAGGCTGTCTTGATATGTGGCAGTAGATACATCCACTGAAATTGTTCAGGACAAGATGGTCACCTGAGAGGAGTAATATGGGTTTAATAATTTAATGTGCAATTGTACTAAGTGGCCTGTAAAATTCTCTCCAATTCTGAGACAATGCTGTGGTTGAAAACTAAGTCCCCAGACTCGGAAACATAGAGGTCTTTCTAGAATGGACTTTTTGTTGTTTTGTTTTGTTTTTGTTTTTTGTCTTTTTCTACTTTTCCACCCTAGTTTCCCACACTGCTGCCTCACCACCGTTGAGAAGGTGGCAAAGAACACAAAAGAATAATCCCAAGAAGAGAATCGATAGATAAAGGAAAATAGTACGAGGTTGTAGCCATTTGGTAAAACAACCAAGAGGCAATTTAAGCATAAAACAAGATTATAGCTCTTTTTTTTTTCTTTCTTTCTTTTTTTTTTTTTTTTTTGGCTCTGCAAATGCTGGACCACTGAGCTGCGCCCCAGCCCATTTTTTTTACTTTTTGAGACAAGGTCTTGCTAAATTACACAGACTGCCTCTGGTCTCGAACTTGCAATCCTCCTGCCTCTGCCTCCCAAGCTGCTGGGATTACAGGTGTGTGCCACTGCACCCAGCTGGTTACAACTCTTAATAGGTCTATGAATGAGACTTATCTTTGCATATAGACAGTAAGATGTCACTGGTTGTTGTGTAAAGAGAATGTAGACCTTTTAGCAGTTCACAGATGTAAGCAACCTTGTCCTGTGGATGTTCATGAGGCTGTGGAGACTCAGGAGGAACAGATTTATTAAGAATATTCCTGTGGATTTACTGCAGAGAATGTATTTAAAAGGGACCTGCTAGGGGCTCTTCCATCTGAGAAGAAACTGATCCAATCGGAACTCTTGTTTTTAGGTCTTCAGTAATACACTGTGTGTTGGTTGTACATGTGACTCATATACGTTTTTTATCAGGAGGCAGAAGAACTTTATTACCATGTTTTAACAAAGGCTTTTGAATTTATCTGTTTGGCATTTAGATCTGTCAGTCTGTTTTCCCGTGTAATAAGGAATATGTCCTTTCTGATCACTTACAATGCATCATTGTTATTTTTTAGAGCCAGATATCTTCCAAAAAAGATTCTTCTGGTTTGGGGCATTTCCGTCAGTGCTAGTCACTACATAAGTTTAGAAAGGAGTCCTGGGTAATTGATCAAAGCAGAGAACGAAGACCCTAGTATGTGAAAGGAAATTAATATTTGTACCTGCCATGTCAAGGGTCACCTGGAGGTTCCTTAATGGCAGTCTGTAGTTGCTTGAGATGCACCTCACCAGGAAACCTTGGGCAGCCTTTAGTCCTTGAGGGCAGCTGTTATTGGAGCCAAAACTCTGTCTTCCCTTCTGAAGAAAGAACTTCATTGCTTACAGTGGTGTCTTCTTTGTCAAGGTGGCAAGGCCCTGATTGTTTAGGATCCTATTGAGGGCAGTCTTTTTTCCAGTGCCCTGGTTTTCCACAGCAGTGACTGGTATTGGCCCGTGCAGAATCAATTCATTCATTCTCATTCATATTCATATTCATTCACCCCCTCTTCCTCTCTCTTAACCCCCTCTCCCAAACCCCAGTTTATTTCAGCAACAGCTTAGCCATCAAAAAACAAACAAACAAAAACTCTGTCCAGGGTGACAGAAGTCTCTACAGTGAGGCTAAGGGCCCAGCCGCCAGGCAGCAAACATCAAGGGCACATGGCAGGTACTGCTCAGGCAGTAAATTTGAAAGCAGCAGGCTGCTGGCAGCATGGGCCAGGCTTCACTTCTGGGCAGGTATGAGTCAGTGGCCTGGCTCTACTCAAGCCACTGCTCCATCTTAATGAGCAGCTTCACCACATCCATCACCATCTGCAACAGCGCCACCTCCAGAAAGCCCAGTTGATTTGCATTGGAGATGTCAAAGACCCAGCCCACAGCAGCCATGTTCACGCTGCCTCTGTCTGGCTTCTGAAGCCACAGGCACTTGAAAACTTCCCATGCTTGCCCAGGTGGGGCAGTTGGATGTGCACACCTGTACTGTAGCCCTGTGCTCAGGCTGGTTGGGCAGATGAAGATGTAGCGCAGGTGAGGGTTCCACATGAACTTGTAGTTCTTAGACTTGAAGAGCGTTTCAATCTGAGAGAGCCCTGTGCAGGAAAGGGTGGACACCACCTTTATGTTGCCCCACTTCTGCATTGAGATGACCTGAAGGAGGTCTTACTCATTGATCCACACAGGAAAGTCTTATTGTCACTGTGTCAGAGGCCATGGGTGTTGGGCCATTAGCAGCCTATGCCCGAAGTCAGCAGCAGGGACAGCACAGCCTTGCTGAAGAGGAAATGGCCATCAATGAGCTGTTGCTGTTCTGTCTCGGTTATGCTCTTAAGTGAATAAGACCTCCCCACCAGTTTGCTATCCAGGCTCAACAGGGCTTCAACCGTGAGCTTCTTGATGATGCAGTGTTCTCTGAGGCTGCATTGCAGGGAGTGGGGAGGAAAGCAGGAGGAGATAGAAGCCATGGATGCTGTAGCCCATGTGCACCCACAAGTTCAGCATGTACTTGGGGTCCAGGTCATTGCCGCCCTGCAGGATGTGAGGGGTGAGGTTGCCATGTGCTGGTCTGATAGCTGCCATGCCGGTCCTCAATGATGAAGTCAAAGAGCACCTTGAACACCTCATATGACTTCTCTTCATGCAGCCCCGCATCTTGTCCATGCTGGTCAGGATGCTGTCATCCAGTGTGAGGCCGCCGGACATGCTCTTCGTGCACAGCTCAGTGTACAGCTCAGGGGTCAGCACCTTGGCCATATTGTTGTGGCCTCTCAGTCAGGGAACTCATCCTCAGCTGGAAAGTGTGACTTGAGCACATTGTGGCTGTTGAGGAAGGGCCTGTTGGGGGCAATGGCCAGGAGGCCAGGCAGGGCTCTGGGGCAAGGTCCATCTCCAGCTCCTGGCTCCATGCAGGCAAATTCTTCTCTTCTCGCCTCCCTCCCCTTTTAACCTGGGATTTCTCTGAGGGGGCAGGTTTTAATTTGCCTGGGGAAATATAATATTTCCTTGGACTAAAGTCTATCAATTGGACATTTCTTTCTACCTGTAGTCACCTTCTCGGGGCCTTTTGAGCTTTTATTTTGCCCACGTTGAAAATTCCAAAAGCAAAATTTAAAAGTTGAGCACTTGTTTGTGTATAAGCCAGTTTGGTACTGTGCAAGTGTAGAACATAAATACACAGACTGACAATACATACATTTTTTTGTGTGTTTACTTGTGTATATAAAAGGAAAGGGAGTCAAAGAAACCTGGGGTACTTAACTTTGAGGTCTCCTATAGAGACCGACATGGGAGTGCTGGATGTGTTGACCCATGAGAGGTGAAGTAACCAAAGAATGTTGTTTTTCGAACTTATCAAAGGGGCAGTTCTTAAGAAGGAGCATCTCCCAGTTGAGGGGGTTTTACCTTATTTATTAGGGCCATGATTCTTGGATCAAGCCTGTATTGTTTACGTAGGTCTGAGTTGTCTCTTAGAGACATAGGGCACTTTTGGACATAGGGCACATAGGGCATTGGACATAGGGCACTTTTGACCATTTCCTTATATTTTTACAAAGAGGAACTAGTATAGGATAGTACTATACTTAATGTTTCCATATTTTTGGTCCCCTAGTCTGTATTGGGGTCACACAGTGGTGAAAAAGAAACATATTTATCTAAGAGGCTAGTCATTAGGAACTGATAGAGTTACCCATCTGGAAAAGAGAGTACAAGGAACTCAACAAGAAAGTGTCCTTTAATGGCTGAGGCATCTCCCTGTCACTCAGGACCTGGGAGTCAGATTTAGCGTGTCTTTTCTAATTCTGGAAACCATTTAATGGTTAGGTTAAGTCTTATCTTCTCAGCTGGCTGGAGCTGAGTTTGTGTTTCCGTCTGCCATATTGGCAGAGCGTGCTGGGAGAGGGTGGATTTTACCCACCTTGAGAAAACCCCTAGAGCCATATGGTGCATCAGCCATGGGCCACTGGCAGGAGAGGAAAGGCCCACCCGTTCCTGGCACTATGGGTCTGGGAAGAAAAATGAAAGGTTTCTTTTATTTCCCTGTGCGTGCTCCCTGAACCGAGGTAAAGGGTTTGTGTACAGCAGCAGAAGCCAGCACATCCAGGGAGTTTGAAGCCACATGCATGTTAGCTTGTCCCCCTAGCTTCAGCTTCCCAAGGAATTGGGGCCATAGGCACCTAGTTTTCCCAATTCTAACGTTTGTGTAAGATAGAGGCAGCTCTGATTTGTTGGTTTTTTTGGACTGCCATGAGTCCGACTCATAGTGCCCCTGTATACCTACCTATTCATAGGGTTTTCAGTGGCTTCTTATTTCAGGATTGCTTCCAGAGTGGGCTGCCACTCTGATTTTTTGCAGTGCTGGGGAGCGAACCCAGGGCCTCAGAGAGTGCAGAGCAGCGTTCTACCAACTTAGCTAAACCCCAGCCCAACAGTGGCAGTGGCCAGATAAGGGACATGTCTCAAGCTGTTGCCAGGAGGGAAGAGGGAGAAAAGGTGAAGTTTAAATTTGGAATAATGAGGCGGAGGGAGGATTGCAGGAGAAATCAGGGAAAGAAAGGAGAGGGGGCAAGAGATGAGGGTCCTCCAGAAGTCAAGCTACCAAAAACAATTAGCTTTTCTCTTTAGGAGGATTTTGTTTTTTTTTTTCTTTCTCCCCCATAGCTGTAACTTTAAATCCTTAAGCAGTCATGATCTGTTGATCTTAGTCACCCAGGAAGTTGGAACTAAATAACTGCGTTATCCCGTATGGCTTCCTCAATTTGAGCATTTATTTTATTTTATTTTTTCTTTCTTTGTTCTTGGGGATGTTGGCAGCATTAAATTCAGATTCTGTTTGGTCCCCACCACACACTTGTATTGTTGGGCTTGTATTCCATATGGATTCTTCTCTTTTACCCTCCCACAGTGTGGCCTGAACCTAATCTTGGCTGACAGGGCAGACGTGTGAGGGTGTGGATTTTCTTTATGTTTGTTAAACTGTGGGAGAGAGGAACAGGAAAAAGATAAGAGACCTTATCTTCCCAGAGGCAGGGTATGGAAGTTGAAGTTAAAGTCAGACAGAAGGTATGGCGAGCCTGGAGACCAGATCCCCCCCAGAATGTGGCATTTGTAGGTTTGATCTCTGGAAAAGAGAAAGTGAAAGACCAGAGTAGCTGTGAAGGAGCTTCCTGGAAAGGTCTCCAGGGAAGAGAAAGAGTTCTCGGGGACAGACAGAGGAGTGGCTGCTGGGGTCCCCTGGGCTGCCACGGCCAGGGAAATCCAGGCAGAAGGGAAAGGAAGAGAAGGCAAAGTTCAGTGAAATATTTTGGCCATTCCTACAGTGTTCTGAATCCAACTGTACTGCTTTTGGGGGTCACTTCTCTGGGTTTTTAAGCAGAGCTTTTCAGTTCTGCTGGGCCTCAGGCTAGCTGTCTTGCTTCTAGTGAAGGCAAGAGAGTGGCTTAGGATATCGGGGGGTCAGCCTTTATGATGCTATCCTCCCAGACAAGCCGTGGTTGTTCCATCTAACTCAGGAACTGGGGGTGTTACATCTCGGGAAGCCCTGTTGTTCAGTGTCAGAAGCTCTCATGGAAAGCTAGGGGATTGTGACTGGGATGTGGGAGATAACAGGAGAAGAACACTGTGGCTTTTCGCTCTCTCATGGGCAAGAGTGGTTGGATTTTTCTTTCCCCAAGCCAGCAACCTTAGCTAGGGGCTGTCAGTTGCTGGGGAGAAAATGTCCTTTAATTGGAAAGCCTAGGTAGAAAAAGACATGAGAGAAAAGGGAAAGGAATGAGTTTCTCCCTCTTCAGGGCCGTAAGGAGTCCGGGAGTCAGGAGTATGTGAGGCATTTGGACTGTACTGGACAGTAGCCCCTGGCACCAGTCCACACAATAGCCTAAAAATTCTAAGCCCTTCTGCTGAGAAACTGGACACAAGTGCAGATAGAGCAGAGGTTAGAAAGCTGGAAAGAGTCCTGAGAACTGAAGGTAGGTGCAAAAGCTAGTGAGATGAGAAGGTCCTGAGGAGTTCTGAGAGATCGCAACTCAAGGAAATATTAGAAATGTTATCTGAATAATCCGGGTCATGGCACCAGATGTTACTGGGGGAGCGTATGTCTGGGAAGGTGGTAGCAAACTTCAGGCTTTTTGTATTCAGCACATAAAAGAATTTATATCCAATACAGAAGTTATAGCAGAAACTATAGGCAAGATTTATTTTAAAAGGAGTATACCTTAGAGAAGTGAAGGTGGGTAGTAGAGAAGAGCTATTGCACAGATTTAAGTTCAAATGGGACTTTTATAGTGGAATTTGGTCTTCGAGGGATAGGAGAAACACTGTGCCTGGGGTCTTTGTTTAAAATGGATTAATGGGCTTCTTAGTGTTTTCAAAGGGATGAACTCATGGGCAGATAGATGTCTCATAGGTTAAGAAATTGGGCAACTATTGAACTCAATTAGGGTACAGAGACCACTGAGCAGTCTCCTCTCTATGCTGAGGGGAGGCATTTGGTTTACATTCTTTATCAACCATCATGGCTGAAACAAGGAGTCATTCTTTGTGTGTGCGTGTGTTGGGGGGTGGGTACTGGGGGTTGAACCCAAGGCCTGGCCTCTTTTTCTTCTACCTTGCCTGCTAATGGCTGAGCTAACCTACCTAAGAATAAATTTGTACTAAATATGTACTGTATTTAAAGGATAAATCTGGAAATTTACTGAAGCAACAACAACAACAACAAAAAAATCCAAATTACTTTAATAAAATGGAATTTGGAAGTTTTGTTGTTTTTTATTTGTGTTTTGCAGTGCTGGGGGTTGAACCCAGGTTCCTCATGCATGCTTTGCAAGCACTGTACTACTGGGCTGCACCTCCAGCCCATTTTTTACATTCTATTTTGAGACGGGGGCTCGCTAAGTTATGCAAGATGCCTCTGGCATCAAACTTCCGATCCTTCTCCCTCAGCCTCCTGAATCGTTGATATATGCCTAAGAGTTTATAGGTTATTCTACTTTACAACTGTGATCAAAAAGCCCAAGTAATGTGTGAGCCACGTTCCAATATTTTGAAGACAATCCAAAAAGTACTGCCTCTCCACTTTTCTTGAGACAGGATCTCTGTTGTTCAGGCTGGCCTGGAACTTGTGGGCTCAAGTGAGGGCTCAAGTCCTCAGCCTCCCGAGTAGCTGAGACTACAGGTATACACCACTGTACTCAGCTCATCCTTTATTTTGAATTGAGATTTCTCTGACATTCGAATTCTTGCGTTTTTCTGGTAAACTATGGATTCCTCCAGTTTCTATAAAAAGACAAATGGTACTTATGGTAGATAACCCTCATTACTGCCCAAAATTTTACATAAATTACCATGCAGTTTATTATATTGAATTAATCTATTAGATATTATGAATTTATCTCTATGCCTGACTAGAATAGAACCTTCCAGAAGGCAAAGATTCTCTTTCGTTCAATGTTGTATCTCAGGGCCTAGCATTGAGTATGACACCAAGTAAGCATTAACTTATGTTAAATGAAAGAGTAGTGTCTGTCATGTGTGGTCAAAGTAAAAGGTCAGCACGTCAGTCTGAAAAAGTAAGAGTTGAGAGGAGACAGGTTGAAATTTAAGATGGCATTATATTAATAGACACATATTGAGTGCAAATTCTTTCCCATTTGCTATGCAGTGATCCACCTCAATTTAGCAGGAGAATGGAATAGTAATCATTTTATTGTTATCTCTTGCTTGGGTTTGACTGGGCTTATTTAGGGAGTTTTTGCCTAGTGTATCTCAAGGAGTTTCAGTTACATGGGGCTAGGGCTGAAGATCTCAAGTTTCCTTACTCACATGCCTTGGGGTTCACAGTGGTTATCAGCTGGATCTTACTTGAGATTATTGGCCAGAAGGTATATACATGACTTTTCCCTATGACCTTACCCACCTTGCAGAGTAGCAGGTGTATTCTAAGAGCTAACTTCTCAAGGAAACAGGTTGAAGTGCATAGCATTTTTGTAACATAACCTTAGCAGTCACATTGTGTCATTTCCACAGTATTCTCTTGGTTGAGGTAGCCTGAGTTCAAGAGGAGGGAACATAGATTTCACCACTCAATGGGGAGGAGTGTCAGTGTCACATATTAAGATCATGTGTGACAGGTTATATTGGGCCATCTTTGGAAAATGGGTCTCCATGCCACATATGTGCTAGAAGTAGTTTTTTTCTTTTTTGGGTGTGTGTGTGTGTGTGGTGCTGGGGATTGAACCCATGGTCACAATCATTGTGCTAGAGGTTAAAGGTTCTTTTTCACTTACTCTGTAGGTGCCCATTACCCCAGTTTACTGACAGGAAGACTGATAGGTTATGAGAGATTGTTCTCCCCAGATGGCATACAGCTAAGCAACAGAACAAGTTGTCAAACCCACGCCTTCTTGCTCCCACTGTACTGTGTACAAATACCATGACTCTAGATTTCTTCACTCATTCCAAAAATAGTGGATAACTTGATCACTGAACATTTATGAATCTCTGTTAAGTACTGGGTGTGGAAGAGGATTCAGCCCTTAGAGAGCTTTCAGTCTAGTAGAAAAGCTAAAGCGTACAAGTTAAATGAGATAAGGATCAGTCTGTGGCATTAGATAGGTACAAGTCAATGTTGAGCAGAAGCATAAGGGAAATCAATGTTGAGTGGAAGCACAAGGGAAGGCTTCACAGCTCAGCACTGAAATATGAGAAGAATTTAAGTATTTGGAAATGAGAGATGGCCTTCTAGGCAGAAGAAACAATATAAATAAAGGTACAGAGCCATGTTGAGATAGCAGCAAGTGATCCAGATGGCTGAAGCATGGGGTACATGAAGGGAAAAGAGCCAGTGCAAAAGTGGATTAGAGGCGTATGTGATCAGCGTTGTAGGTCAGGGGATGTGAATCTACTGCTTGCTTAATGAGACACAGAAACCTGCTAGGAGATTTTTACAGTGGCCCAGAAAAGAGGCAGCGAGGGTATAGATTAAGTCAGTGGAAATGGGATGCCAAAAGTATTTTAAAGGTAAAATAAGTAGACCCTGCAATGAATTCAGTGTGGGAATAAGAGAAACATAGGAGTCAAAAAATTACCCTAAACTTTAAAATCTTAGTATCTTATAAGAAATTGTTGTTGTTGTTGTTAGGTGCCGTCGAGTCCAGTCCAACTCATAGCGACCCTATGTACAGCAGATTGAAACACTTCCCGATTCTGTGCCAGGCAAATGATCTTATTTATTTTTAAGCCCATTGTTGCAGGCACTGTGTCAGTCCATCTGGTGGAGGGATTTCCCTCTTTTTTGTTGACCTGCCACTCTTCCAAACATGATGTCCTTTTCCAGGGATTGATTTCCCCTGACTACATGTCCGAAATATGTAAGATACAGTCTGGCCATTCTTGCTTCCAAGGAGCACTCTGGTTGCACTTCTTCTAGGATAGATTTGTTGGTTCTTTTGGCAGTCCATGGTATATTCACTAGACGTCTCCAGCACCACAATTCAAAAGCATCAATTCTTTTTCTGTCTCTCTTGTTCAATGTCCAGCTTTCACAACCATATGATGCCACTGAAAATACCATGGCATGAGTCAGACGCACCTTCGTCTTCAATGTGACATCTTTGCTTTTCAATACTCTAAAGAGATCTTTTGCCACAGCTTTTCCTAGTGCAATGTGTCTTTTGATTTCTTGACTGCTGCTTCCACGGTTGTTGATTATAGAGCCAAGCAAAGCAAAATCTTGGACAACCTCAGTCTTTTCTCCATTTATTGTGAAGTTGTGTGCTGACCCAGTCGTAAGGACTTTTGTTTTGTTGATGTTTAGTAAGGACTTTTGTTTTGTTGATGTTTAGTCGTAACCCATATTGAAGGCTATGATCTTTGATCTTCATCAGTAAATGTTTTAAATCTTCTTCACTTTCAGCAAGCAGAGTCGTGTCATCTGCATAACGCAGGTTGTTAATGAGTCTTCCTCCAATCTTTATGCCACGTTCTTCCTCATAAAGTCCAGCTTCTCGGATTATTTGCTCAGCGTATAAATTGAAGAGATAGGGTGAAAGTATACAGCCCTGACGCACACCTTTCTCAACTTTAAACCACTCAGTGTTTCCTTGTTCTATTCGAACAACTGCCTCCTGGTTCACGTACAGATTTCTCATGAGCACAATTAGGTGTTCTGGTA
>VMDO01036784.1:0-14847 GCA_007922755.1 Pedetes capensis
AATAGAAATAAAAATACTAAAGAAAAGGATTTGGCTGCATCTGACATACTTTGGATATGTTTTTAGGAGGGACTAATCCCTAGAGAAAGACATCAGGCTTGAAAGAGTGGTAGTCAACGAAAACAGGAAGACCCTCAACTACATGGATTGACACAGTGGATGCAATAATGGGCTTAAACATAAAAAGGATTAAATGCCTGGCACAGAATCGGGGATTGTTTCAGTCTATTTTACATAGGGTTGCTATGAATTGGACCCCATTTGAGAGTACCTAACAACAACATCTTTGGGATCTGTCTATAAAAGCTTCTTTGTTATTTTTGTGGAATAAGTTGGGAAAGTGCATTAAGACCATTATAATACTATTTACACATACTCATTTGCTGTATGTAACAGAGGCTATGGGGTAATGCAGACTTATTACTATGTGCCAGACCTTGAGGATATATCTAACATTACAAAATTTAATAGAAATACCAAAATAAACACACTCACACATATTTGAGGAAATGACTTAATCACACATTCAGAAACTGCCCTTCCCCAGAAGTAGGGTCAATATAATATACTGGTGGGAAAAAACTGATGTAATTTTAGCTTCTATCAATGAAGTTAAGGAAGTCATAAAACCATACATTTATCCTGCATAGGTCATACCTATTTATGAGGGCAGTGTTCCTTGAACAAAATAAAAGGTTTGGCATGTAAGAGATGCCAGTTAACTAACAATTAGATTGATGAAAAAAGCATCATAAAATATGAGACATTTTGCATGCAAATGAGATGATTTGTTATGAAAAATGAAAGAAATGGACTTACACTGTGCAAAAGACATATAATTATATTCATTCTTCCTTTTTCTGTGGAGTACAAATATCAAGTTTATCTGAACAGATGAATTACCAAAATACACTATATTGCTGAACCTCTTTTCTAAGTAAGTAGAGTCATATGACTAGTCTCTTGAAAATGTGATTAATCAGAACTTATGTGTATAGATTTTAGAAAGTATCCAGAAAGCTGACTTTATCTTTTCTTTTGATTTTCAAACATACCTGCAATACAGACTTATTAGGTGAAGCTGGAGTATGTAGGGGGAAATTGGGAAGAGATTGGCAAAAACACGAAAACTGGGAAAATGTCTTTTGAAGATCTGGTTTGTAAATTAGAAATCTAGGGAAAATGAAAGTAACTTTATTGGACATTTGTACAAAATCCTTCATAAATCCCCTTAACCTGATTGGACAATTGAACTCAAAGCTGATTGGCTCAGGCAATTCTGGGTGAGCTATATAAGGGGTTGCACTGTAGCAGCTCACTTTCTGTTGTGGACCACTGACTAGACGAGAACTCTCTCTCCATCTGACCACCCACAAAGGAAGAACTTTCTCTCTCCTTGTAGCCAAGGAGACCAGGACAAGTAGACAGTGCTCTCAAGGAATGATGGATGGACTACCAGCAAGGTGAGGAAAGCCTCTTGGACCCAGAGCCAAGAAGCTGAAGCTTAGGACAATCTCAGGTCCCAGAGCCAGAGGTGGAAGAGCTGAGGCTACCCCCCCTTCCCCCAGGCAACATAGAGCTGCAGCACTTAGGATGCTAGCACTTGTAAGCTGTACACTTTGGGTTTCTCTCCACCCTTATCCTTCCTCCTTAGGTGCCATCGAGTCTGTATCCAACTCATAGCGACCCTGTGTACAACAGATGAAACATTATTGTCAGTGCTTCTCTGCTGTTCATAGGGTTTTCAATGGCGGATTGATTTGTGGGAGTGGGTTGCCCGGTCCGGCTCCCAAGCCTACAGCACCTGGTGTTCCCAGGCTGTATCCCATCCAAGTACTAACCAGGCCTGACCCTGCTTAGCTTCCGGGATCTGACAGGATCAGAAGCCACAGGGTTACGGCTGCAGGCCCGCCCTTATCAGGGGGGAGGAAATAAAGAACTGTGTTTACCCTGCAAAGCAAAAGCACCTGAGGCTTTTTTCTTTTTCCCATCTCCACCAGTGTTCCGGTGTTCCGGAGGGCCACAGGAGTCGTGTCCCTCACCCGAGGGTCCCAAGTGAGTTGTGTTTAGTGTCTGTGTGTGTGTGGGGCACCACCTGTCTGAACATCCAGGCCAGACAGGGTGGTGCACACCCCACAGAGGTAGTCATTTTTTACCCCACAGTTGTTGTTATTAGGTACCATTGAGTCAGTATCCAACCCCACAGTAGAAATCGTGTATTGGAATTGCACTAAACCCATCTAAAAGGAGTCCATAGTGCTAGACGTCTCATTAATACTATATACAATACTAAATATGTGACTCTGGGTTTTCTTTATTGAGATAAAAAATTATTTTTATCTTATTTGAATTAGTAATAATTTGGGTTTTCTATTACAAGCAACTGAACCTTATACTAAAGTCGTTCTTTTCAAACATTCCACAGGTGAATATTGAGAAATTAGGTCAGAATTTGTGGTAGAAGTTCTATGGAAACATGTTTGACTCACAGTAAAAATGTTCTGAAATATAGAGTCATTTAAGTAAGAAACGAACAGATATCCACTCATATGAGTGATACTGTGGGCTACATATTAAATAAAACCCTGTTCAGTAAAACTAGAAAAGATGGGCACATCGTTATAAAAACTTAGGGAAGGGCTGGGGGCGGTGACACATGCCTATAAACCCAGCGACTCAGAAGGCAGAGGCAAGAGGATGGCAGGTTCTACACCAGAGGCAGTCTGTGTAATTTGGTGAGATGCTGTCTCAAAAAGCAAAAAGAAAAATGGGCTGGGGGTGCAGCTCAGTGGTACAGCACTTGCAAAGCATGCAAGCATGAGGCCCTGGGTTCAACCCCCACTACCACGAAAATAAAAATAAAAATAAATAAATAAAACCTTAGTGAAAAGCATCTGCAATCAAAAAAACAAAAAAACTAATAGTGGTAAATAACTATAGCTCTAAGATCTGGTAGAAGATGGGAACTCAGGGATGTGAATCTAGCATTTTGGAAAGTTATGTCTTTAGAGGCAACTGCTGACTATAAAGGAAGCTGTAAGAGGCAAAGAATCTGAGAGGAGATTATAGGAATTTTACAAGGCTAAGAAAAGGACAATAATTGGAGTAAAATCTTGTCAAGGAGGGAGCACTCTGACAAAATTCTCCTGCTTTGGAATGAGACCTTAGAGAGCAACATCCTACAATAAGATGACATTGAAAATAAAACTTTCTTTCCAGTGACAAGAGAACAGTACCAAGTCATTTCAATCTCTATAATTGAATTTAAGTGATTAGAGATTATGGATCACCCTAGATACTTGCTATAATCCAAAGTAAATTTCTCCAGATGAAAAGTATTCCTTCCTGGCCTAAAATTTTTTTTACAATTGTTCTCAATGTGAAATATATTAAACTAACTAAAACATAATTGTGTTTTCAGGCCAAACATAGAATCAGCTAGAAGGAAGCCATTAACTATTTCAAGCATAAATATGAGATCATCCTTTCTGGGAAATAAATTCCTATTTCTATCCAAAAGGCCAATTAAAGGTTGCAGTGAAAATGATCATATAAGTTCCCAATGTTTCCCTCTATTTCCACAGAGAAGAAACAAAACAACAAATAAAGAGGTGCATTTTGAGGTGAATACTTAAAGAATAACACTGAAACTCAGCAAGGGAGTTATGGGAACCTTATAGGAAATGACCTGTGATGCCAGCATAGAGAGGAACAAAATATAATGGCAACCACAACCTGAGACCCACAGATTGGAGGGATCTTCATCACATGAGAAAGAGGAACTAGGAAGGCCTACAGAAACCTTCTTCATGGACACAGGTCACTGGAAATCATAGCTACAGGAGGGATCCAATTCATCACCAGCTTGGAATCCAACAAATGGAGTTTCCTGTTAATATGAGCAACAGCTTTGTTACAGAGAGGAAACTCACATTGTCTCTTGCTCTGAGCCCTAGAACACATGCCAGCTTGTGACATAAGCTTTAGAAAAGGGTCAATATGGGGATCCATATTATCCTTGGGTAAAGAAGTCCTTGCATATCCTCATGTGGGCCCACACAAATATTCCACCACACTACCAAAAAGGTTGACAGGCCCCCAAAACCAAGAAGACCCAGCAGAACAACTGTGAAAGCAACACCTTGACCCATGCAATAGCTTGCACATCAGAAGACATGTTCTGCACAGCCAGGGTTACTGTCCCCAAGACCTAAAAAGCAAGGGCATTGTCATCTTTGGACTTCAAGCCTACCTTCTTTTCTCCCTCCTACTCTTGCAAACAATAGGGTTGGGCAGCATCACTGGGACCTTCAAGATACTGCCAAGATTGTGAGCAGAACTTGTGGGACCTTGCCCACGCTGAGTGCTTCAGACACCACTGGGAACCTCAAATCACCATTGGAACTGACAATGACTGCTCACCTTCACTGCTGTTAATTCAGGTAGAAAAGCTGTAGAAATGCTACACACAGGTAGGTGTCCATTTGAAGACAAGGTCAAAGGTATCTATCAAGCCAACACCCAATGATATATATTCAGAAAAACTGGTCTTTTGCTGTGAAAGCCACCTTTAACAGTGACAGAGATAATTGATTTACCAGATATGCAAATATCAATGTAAGGTCATGAAACTTACTAAAAAGGAAGGTAACAAGATGCCCTTGAAATGAATATAATAACTCTTTAGTAATAGACTCCAAATAAAAGGATTTTTACACAGTGCATGATAAAGAGCACAAACAATGACAGTAAGGACGCAATGACATATAAAAGAATACACAGTTCAATGATTCTAAGAAGATATGTGTGTGTGTGTGTGTGTGTGTGTGTGTATTTAAACAATCAATCCAGAGAGAACTCTGAAAAGAAACAAATAGAAACCATGAAAATGTAAAATTCAATAACACAACATAAATATGGTTGAATTTTCAACAACAGGTCAAATCAAGGGGAAGAAATAATATATGAACTTGAAGATTAGAATGTTGAAGCATCCCAAAAAGGAAGAAAGAAAGAAAGAAAGAGAAAGAAAGAAAGAAAGAAAGAAAGAAAGAACAAGCAAGAGAAAGAAACGGTAAAGCAGAAAAAGAAAGAATGAAAACTTTTTTATTTTGAGGATTTCAGAAGATGAGGAAAAAAAGAAAGGCATTGAATATCTATTTAATATAATGATAGCTGAAATCTTCCACAACTGTTGTGGTTTGGGTATGAAATATCTTCCCAATGATTCATATGTTGAAGGTTTGGTCCCCAGCTGGTAGATCTCAACACTGAGAGGTGACTGGATCAATAGAATTCTTACTTCAATGGATCAATCAACTGATAGGCTCAAAATTTGGTGGTATGATTGGAAGATGGTATAAAATAGGGCCTGATAGAGGGAAGTAAATCAATGGACGCATGCCTTTGAAAGGTATCTTGTCCCTGGCCCCATCTTTCCTGGCTCTCTCTGTTTCCTGTATTCCTTGAAGTGATTAGCTCTCTTCTTTCATTAGCTCCCCACCAGGATGATTCTGCATTGCCTCAAGTCCAAAGCAATGGAATCAGCCAACCATGGTGTAAAATCTCTAATATATGAGCCAAAAGAAATCTTTACTCCTTGAAGTTGTTTCTTTCAAGTATTTGTAACAGCAGAAAAACTCTAACACATCCGTCTTAGAAATATGTGGACATCCAGGTACAGGACATAGGACACTAAACAAACACGACATTGAAAGATTCTCACCATGTTTTCTGAAAGTCAACTTTCAAAAGTAAAAACAAAACAATTTTAAAATCTGTCTTAAGATATGCTAAGCCACACTTAAAGGTAATCTCACAGGTCAAGAGGAAATGGAGTAATATATTTCATGTTCTGAGAGAAAATAACAGTCAACTCACAATAATATATCCCACATGTCTGCCAGATGCTGTATTCTGGGAAGATATTTGTTGCTGTGATGCTGAAAGCTATGGCACTGGTATGTAAGATACCAATATGTTCATACATGGTGGACAAGTTTGAACTAAACTTCCAGACTAAGAGACTAGGGAGAAGGACATGGCTAACTTACCCCCAAAATAGTTAGCCATCAAAAATCCTTTGAATAGCAGAGAAACACAGATACAGTGTCAGAAAATGAGAATCCCAATTGGAAAGCACTCAAAAGATGACTATGGGAGAAATGCCTCCTCAAAGCAGAGTCTACCTAAATGATGGGAATGGAATACACAGTATGAATCTAAGAAAATTAGAAATCATCAAAAGGGAAATGCACCTCATAAAAATTGACATTCTAGGCATCAATGAGATAAAATTGACTTGCATCAGCCCTTATGAATCAGATAATCATATGGTCAACTATGCCAGGACAGACATATTAAAGAGTAATGGGGTTGCATATATCATCGAAAATGACATCTCAAGGTCTATCCTGAAGCAAAGTGCTGTCAGTGATAGACTAATATCCATTTCCCTATAAGGAAGGCCAGTTAACATAACTATTAATCAAATTTACATACCACAAATGAAGATAGGGAATATCTTTACCAGCTTCTATAATCTGAGTGGAATGCAAAAGTTGGAAACAAAGAAGGCTCAGTAGTTGGAAAATATGGCATAGGTAATGGAAAGGATATTGGAGATTGCATGGTAGAATTTTGTCAGGCAAATGACCTTTACAATGCACATACATTTTTTCACTAACATAAAAGGTGATTATACACATGGAAGTCATCAAATGGAATGTACAGGAATAAAATTGACTTCATTTGTGGAAAGAGAAGTTGGAAAAGGTCCATATCAAAAATATAACATGACCAGGTGCTGACTGGATCTGACCATCATCTGCTTATATGCAGGATCAAACTGAAACTGAAGAAAATTAGAACACATATACAGAGCCAAAATATTACCTTAGGTATACCTCACATGACTTCAGAGATAACCTCAAGAATAGACTTGATGTGTTAGACAAAAATGATTGAAGACCAGATGAGTTGTGGCATTACATTGAAGATATCTTTCATGAGGAAAGCAAAAGGTTACTTAAAGACAGGGAAAAACAAGAAAAGACCAAATTATCTATCAAAAGAAACTCTGAAACTTGTCCTTGAATGTCAAACAGCTAAAGTAAAAGGAAGACACAACCAAATTAAGGAACTAAATGGAAGATTTCAAAGGGCAGCTCAAGAAGACAAAATCAAATATTATAATAACATGTGTGAAGAGCTGAAGATAGAAAAACAAAAAGAAGAACATGCTCTACTCTCTCAAGCTTAAGGAATTGAAGAAAAAAATTGAAGCCTGAATTGGCAATGCTGAAGGATTTTACATGAAAAATATTAAAAACACAAGAAACATCAGAAAAATATGAAAAGAATGCACAGAATCATGATACAAAAAAGAATTGGTGGGTGACCAACCATTTTAAGAGGTTACATATGATCAAGAACCAATGATACTGAAGGATGAAGTGGAAGCTGTTTAAAGGAATTGGTGACACACAAGGCTACAGGAATTGATGGAATATAAATAGAGATGTTTCAACAAAAAGATGCAGCATTTGAAGTGCTGAATTCTTTATGCCAAGAGATTTGGAAAACAGCTACCTGGCCAACTGACTGGAAGAGATCCATATGTGTGCCTATTCCCAAGAAAGGAACCAATTGAATGTTGAAATTATTGAAGGATATTATTAATATCACATGAAAATAAAATTTTGCTAAAGATCATTGAGAAGCTACTGTAGGTAGAACTATATTAACAGGAAACTGGGAAAATCAAGCTGGATTCAGAACAGCATGTGGAATCAGGGACATCACTGCTGATATTAGATGGAAATTAGCTGAAATCAGAGAATACTAGAAAGATATCTATGTCTTATTGACTAGGTGAAGGCATTTAACTGTGTGGATTACAATAAATTATGGATAATGTTGCAAAGAATGGGAATACCAGAGCCTTTAATTGTACTCATAAGGAATCTGTAGATGGACAATGAGGCAGTTATTCAAACAGAACAAGGAAATATTATCTAGTTTAAAGTCAAGGAATGTATACATCAGGGCTATATCCTTTCACCATACCTCTTCACTCTCTATGCCTAGTAAATAATCCAAGAAGCTTGATTTTATCAAGAAAAATTTGGCATCATGATTGGAGGAAGAGTCATTAAGAACCTGCTTTATGCAGATTACACAACTCTTTGCTGAAAGTGAAGAGGATGTCAAATTTTTCTGATGAAGGTCAAGGAACACAGCCTTCAGTATGGATTGTGCCTCAATATCAGCAAAACAATGGTCCTTTCTACTGAGTCAGTAAGTAACTTCATGAAAAATGGTGAGCAGATTGAAGTTGTACAAGATTTTGTTGTACTTTATTCTATAGTCAATTCCCATGGCAGTATCAAGCAAGAAACCAAAAGATGAATTGCAGGGAAAAGCTATTGGAAAAGATCCTTTTAAAAGTGGTGAAATATAATGTTACATTGAAGACAAAGGTGTGACTGACTCATGTCATGGTATTTTCAGTTGCATCATATGATTGTGAAAGCTGGACACTGAAAAATGGAGACAAAAGAAGAATTGATGCTTTTGAGTTATGGTGCTGGAGATGAATACTGAATATACCATTTACTGCCAAAAAAACTAACATATATTTCCTAGAAGAAGTGTAACCAGTATTCTCCTTAGAAGCAAGGATGGCTAGACTGCATCTAATGTATTTTTGACATGTTGTCAGGAGGGATCAATCCCTGGAGAAGGACATCATGTTTGAGAGAGTGGCAGGTCATCAAAAACAAGGAAGACCTTCAATTAGAAGAATTGACATAGTGTCTAAAACAATGGACTTAAACATAAAAGATCATGTGCCTGGCACAGAATTGGGAAGTGTCCCATTCTGCTGTACATAGGGTTGCTATGAGTTGCACCTGACTGGAGGGCACCTAATAACAACAATATTATAGCCAGCAAGCTTTCATTTAGCAATGAAGAAGAAATTAAGATTTTCAAAGCCATAAAAATACTAAAGGATTTCATCACCATCTGATCAGCCTGAAAATAGATGGTTTTGTATCTCCTAGATTGATAAGGTGAAAAAATAACTACCATGATGAAAACACATGAAATACTGTCACCATGGTTAATGTCTGTAATCCTGGTGATTTGGGAGGCTGAGGCAGGAGAACCACCAGTTCTAGGCCAAAGGAAGCCTGCAAATCTTAACAAACCACGTCTCAAAATGAAAGGGGCTGGGGCTGGGTTGCATCTCAGTGGTAGAGCACTTGCCTATCATGTGTGAGGCCTTGGATTCAACCCTGTAGTTGTTAAAAAAAGACTTTTAAAAGAAACAGAAGTTTATCGAAATGAAGGAACTAAAATAACAGGACAAAGAAATTACGTATAAATAAAATCCTTGAATGTAAATGAATGAACTTTCCAACCAAAAGACTGGATGAATGGATCAAAAAACAACAAAACAAAGCAAAACAAAAAAACACACCCTGACCTCAACACAATGAATATGCTGCCTACAAAGTTATAGTTTACCAGTTAAAACACACAGAAAATGAAAGTGAAATAATGGAAAAATGCTTGGTGAAAATGGAAACCCAAATCAAGCAGGAATAACTACACTCATATCAGAAATATAGACTTTAATACACAGTGCAAAAACAAGAAATAGAAAGTAACTATATATTGACCAAAGAATCAATTCAAGAAAATAAAGCTATTGAAGCTGTTTATTCCAGAGCCCTGGATTTTATGAAACAGGCATTATTAAATCTAAAGGATGAGATAGGCTCCAATACAATGATAACTGAGAATTTTAAAAACCCACTTTCATTAATGGACACATTATTCATACTAAAAAGATATCAAAAAAGGAGCTTGAAAGTGAAATTATAATATAGATTAAAGGCACCTAACATACCCACTCCCCGGCACCACTCGAAAATGGGAGAAGGACCTGGCAATCCACTCCTAAGGCAATCCCAAAACAGTCAGGCATTGAAAACCCTATGAGGATGGCTATGAGTCGGATACTGACTCAACAGCACCTAACAACAACAACAACAACAACAACAACAACAACAACAACAACAACATACATTCACAGAACATTTTATGCAGCACCTTCAGAACATATTTTCGTCAGCACATGGAACATTCCCTAGAAATGACTACATATTAAACCATAAAACAAAGCTTTATACTTTTATTAAAAATTAAATCTTATCATGTATCTTTTTCTGACCACAGTTGAAGACAAAGAGAAATAGTCAACAAAATAAATTTTAGAAATTATGAAAATACATAAAAAAATTGACCAACATACTCTAGAATGAATAGTACACGAAAAAAATCAGTACTAAGAAGGAATTTTTTAGGAATGCATGCCTACATCAAGAAAAAATTCAAATAATCAACCTAACAGTGATTTTCATAGACCCAGATATAAGAACAAACCAAACCAAGAAATAAGAAAGATCATCATAGCAATAAATGAAATTGAAATTAAAAATAATAAACTTGAACAGTGCAGTGAATTGTTTTGTTTAAAGAAAAGATTTAAAATTAACAAAATTTATCCAAGCTAACCAAGAAAAAAGAAAGAATATGCAATTAAATTCAGAGCATAATAAATGATTTGAAAAGTGATATGTCAGAAATACAAAGTATCATTAGGGACAAACATATGTCAAGTGATTGGAAAGCCTAGAATTAATCGAAAAGTTTCTCGTAACAAATAGACTACTGAAATTGAACCATGATGGTATAGGAAACCTGAAAAGATCGAAAGCAAATAACAAGACTGACAGTTATAAAGTTTCCCAGCAAAATTTTGTAAACTTTAACAGTGAGGTTAATAATAAGAAAATCTGAATTATGTACATTTTAAAATATAAACAAAAAGAAGAATTGATGTCAGTTATTCTCAAACTACTGCAAAATATAGAAATGGAGGGAAGCATTCCAAAATTATGCTATGAGAAAAGAATTACCCTGATGTCAAAACTTGACAAGGAAACCTCCCCCCCCCCAAAAAAAAGAAAAAAGAAAACTGAACACTTGCATCCCTGATAAGTATAGATGGAAAATTTTTCAGCAAAATACTAGCAAATTGAGTCTGACGGCACTTTAGAAGAATTATTCACCATTATCAATTGGGATTTATCCCAGGGTTGTAGGGATATATCAACAAATGCAAAACAGCAGGCTTAATACATGAGGTCAGAAGAATTGAGGATTAAAATCTTATGCTCATCTCAATAGATGTAGAAAAAATATTCAATAAAATCATCAACCCTTCACAACAAAAAATTTCAGAAACGTTAGGTACAAAAGGAAAGTGCAGAAAGACAATAAGGGCTATATATGACAAACCCCCAGCCGACATCATACTGAGTGTGGAAATCCTGAATTTTTTTTCCTTTAAGAATATCCACTTTCACCATTCTTTTTCAGTGTAGTATTAGAAATATTGGCCAGGGAAAGAATGTGAGAAGAAGGGAAAAAAAGTCATCCAAATAGGAAAGGACGAAATTAGATTATCCCTATTTGCAGACAACATGATTTTACATATAGACAAATCTAAATTTTAATAAAAACTTTTATAATTGATAAATGAATCCAGTAAGCTTACAGGATACAAAATCAACATATAAAAATCAGTAGGTTTTTCTTCACCAATAATAAAATGACTGAGAGAGAAATAAAGAGAAATTCCATTCAAGATAGCTAAAATATAATAAAAATACCTACAAATAAATATAACCAATAAGTTGTGTGGATTATTTGATGAAAATTACAATGGACTGATGAAGCATATTGAAATAAAAGAAAGACATGGAAACAAACTTCATGTTTCTGGATTGGAAGAAGAAATATTGTTAAAAGGTCCATATTACTCAAAGCAATCTACAGATTCAATGCACTTACCATCAAATACCCATCATACTCCTCACAGAAATAGAAAAAATCCTAAAATTAATGTGAAACATGAGAAAATCCTCAATAGCAAAGCAGTACTGAGGAAAAAGTACAAAACTAGGTTCATTACAATACCTGATATCAAAGCGTACAACCAAGTGATAGTAAACCAAACAGCATGGTACTGGCATAGAAACTGACACATAAGCCAATGGAACACAACATAGAACCCACATATTTACCATCAACATATTGTTGATAAGGGAAGCAAACATATGCATTGAGGAAAGCTTACCTTGTTCATTCAAACATGCTGAGAACCCTTGATATACATATGAAGAAGGAAGAAACTAGAACCTATCCCTTGCCTTATATGAAAATCAACTCAAAAAGTATTAAAGGAATAAATGTAAGAATTAAACCTAGTCAGGTGTGGTCACGCATGCCTGTAATCCCAGTGGCTCCCCGGGAGGCGGAGGCCAGAGGATCGCAAGATTGAGACCAGAGGCAGTCTGTGTAACTTAGTGAGACCCTGTCTCAAAAAATAAAAAAAAAAAAAATTAAAAAGGGGGCTGGGGGCACAGCTCAGTGGTCCAGCACTTGTAGAGCATGCAAACGCAAGGCCCTGGGTTCAACCCCCAGTACCACACACACACAAAAAGAATTAAACCTATAAAACTACTAGAAGAAAATATAAGGAGAACATTTTAGGGTGTGGACTGGGTAAATATTTAAATATATGACGCCCAAAGCACAGGTAATAAAAATTGAAATTTGATAAGTTGAATTATATAAAGATAAAAAGTATCTATATAGCAAAGGAACAATCAATAGAATGAAGAGATAACTTGTAAATGAGGAGGACATATTTGTGAGCTCTTTATCCAACAAGGGACTAATTTTCAGAATACCTAAGAAACTCAAACAACTCAACATCAAATAATCAGATTTTAAAATGGGCTAAACATCTGAACACACATCACTCAAAAGAAGGTGCACAAATGGCCAATAAGTATTTGAAAACAATGCTCTTTATCACTTGTTGTTGTTGTTGTTAGGTGCCGTCGAGTCGGTATCCGACTCATAGCGACCCTCATAGGGTTTTCAACGGCTATTCACTAATCATGAAATAAATGCAACTCAAAATGGCAATGGCATATCATCTCACCCCAGTGACAATGGCTATTATGAAAAAGACAAATAAAAACTCCTGATTAGGATGTGAGGACAGAAAGCTACTTTTTATTCTTTCTTTCTTTCTTTCTTTCTTTCTTTCTTTCCTTCTTCTTTCTTTCTTTCTTTTACTTTTTTTACGTACTAGAGGATTAAACTCAGGGTGCTTCACCAGTAGGCTGCACCCCCAGTTCCTTTCTTATTTTTTATTGTGAAATGAGTAGTTGTGATTATGGGTATGCACCATGGCACCTGGCTTAGAAAGGAAAATTCTTATATGGTATTGCGGGGAAGGTAAGTTAGAACCATTATGGAAAACTATACGCAGGTTCCATAAGAAAAAAACTACAAACAGAATCTCCATTTGATCCAGCAATCCCACTACTAAGTATATTTTGTCGTTGTTGTTAGGTGCCACCAAGTTGGGGCCAACTCATAGCAACCCTATGTAAAATAGAAGGAAAAGGTCCCCCACACTGAGCCATGCCTGGTACTGTTTCAGTACTTTTCTACTATTCATAGGGTTTTAGATGGCTAATGGTTGGGGGATTACTTCAGGACTGGGCTGCCATATCTTTGTTCTACCTTTGCAGTGCTGGGGATCAGACCTAGGGCCTCAGAGAGCACAGAGCAGTACTATTCCAACTGAGCTAAACCCCAGCCTCAACTAGGTATATATCTAAAAGAAATGAAATCATAATGTCAGGGTGTGACACAGCTGAGGCAGACAGTTACAGTGAGGGCTATGGTAGAACAATGACACACTGAGAGGTTAAAGGAAGCAGAAAGCAAAGCAAATATCCATGGATAGTATCCCCTACTCCATGGGAAAAGAAATAACTCCAGCTCCTGGAAGGAACTACAGAGACTGGTAACTCTGAGCAGATGTCAAATATGACTCCATCTTCAACTGATCACTACCTTCACCTAAGAGAGTCCAATACTAGAGGCCACAGGAAGAGGCCACTCCAGTATTTTATCTTTTTTTTTCTTTCTCCTGTGCTGGGGATTGAACACAAGGCTTTGCATGGGGCAAATGTTATGCCAATTTGTAGTATGCCCAGCACTTATTTTTGCTTTGAGATGGGATCATGTTGAATTACACAGGCTGCCACTATCCCAGTGGTCAAGATCCTCCTGCCTCAGCCTCCCAAGTACTGGGATTGCAGTGGCTCAACATAGTGTCTGGAGTTTCTTTTTTTTTTTTTTCTTTTATTTCTTTTTTCTGTTTTTATTTGTTTGCTTGTTTTCTTACCTCTTTTGATTGTTAATTTTGTTTTCCTCATTTCTCTTTTTTCTAATATAATTTGTATTTCATTTGTAGTTTTCTTTTATATCTTTTGTTGCCCATATACCTTATTTAGCATATATTATCAATTTTAATACATATACAAAAGCAATCTTAGTCTTTTGTCTTATTGCTCTTCTTATGTTTACCTAATTTCTTCATACATTTTTTCTCTATTGTGTAATCAGAATTTTACATCTTTTGCTCATGTCACTCCCTCTTCTTGCACCAATTTCCTTTTTAGATCATTTTCTTGTTGTTTAGATTACCTTTTATGTTTCCTGCTTTCTCTCATTTCTTTGCCACTCTTTATTGCAGGCAGTTACTATTTTTAATTTCAGTCTAAATACATTGTAACTTTATATCTTACTCTATATTATTGTCACCATTTTCTGACCTATGGGCTTCGGTGGTGTACTGGTTGGTTTTAACTGAATTTAAATGCATATCTATATCTAGTGTGGTCAGGT